>JAVQJD010101242.1:0-20531 GCA_036023655.1 Nannoperca australis
AGAGAGTGTGTGGCTTGTGTAGCAGCTGACTGAAACAGTCATTATATTATGTAAAGGCAGTCGGCGGCGGCAGTGGCCAGGAGGAGGGGGAGGGGAAGGGTGTGGGGTGCCAGTTACTGACGTTCAGCGCAAGGCCGACCCTTATTGGCTCATCAGCGCCATTCTCAGTGGTGCACTCTTGCTCATTAAAGGTGGAGGCTCGGTCGAGAGGTTGCAGGAGCTGCTTGTGTTTTTCTCTCAGCAAATGGAGGCGATGACTGGGCTCTGCAGCTGCGTCACAAATTAATTAGAGAAGAAGAAGTGGTGGCAGGGAGGCCCATATTGTGTGATCATTAAGACTCCTCCCTGTATTAAAAAGGCTGCTGTAGATGCGAGGGGGATAACAGACAGTCAAGGAGGGCAGAATGAACAGATTAGAGCAGTGCAGCCATAGCACCGCTCTAATGATACAATAGATGGGGGGAAACGATAGAACGACACCAGCAGGAATAATCTGCTAATAGGAAGCTGATTAAGTGAAAACGGGGCCAATTAAATCTCTGTCTGACTTACAGTCACTGATGCTCCAGCGTACATGACGTTTTTGCCAAATCCCGCAGTGCTGGAAATGAAAGCATCATTTGCATGTTGTCTGGCCACACATGATGTACTGTCTGTCACGATGAAAGAGAAACCTGCAGATTTAGTTTTTCACATTTACAACAATGACTCACTGGTTCCAATCACTTGTACCAAACATGTTGGGCTGTGTAATCCATCACAGTGAAAACCAAGTCTGCATTTTTTAAGTTGCATTATTGCAAGAGCAGATGTATTTGCACATTTCACAGCAATACATCAGAAAAATAATGTTGCTTTCATGAAGCATTAATGGAATCCTGTGATTCACAGAGTGAGTTGTTCATAAGTTGTAGATGAATGGTCCACAACTGGTGTGTTTTGCTGGTGTGGAGCTCTGGTTGTGAGTACTGACAGCATCGCAGCGACGTGTATCCTGTAGCATGTATCCGTCATGGCTAGCATTGTTAGATTACTGTTAGCTACGCTGCCTGTACAAACGTGTCATGTCTGACATTTACGTCTGTATTTAGTCATTTATTGGCTCAGAAATGCTGTATCCATTTTCTTCATATTGTCACTTGTTGGGGTTTATATATTTGAGGCACTTCCTCCAGTTGTTGTGGCTCTATGTGACTGTAATGCCTTCTGCCTTCTGCCTGCTATTAGTTTCTTACTCATGCCAGAGCAATATGCTGTGTTCACACGTAGCAGGGGGAAAGATTTCTGTGGTCATAACTCTTTAAATTTGAAACTATAACATTGTAGTGGTCGTATTTAATGCAGGGTTGTTCTATTGGAGAGTTTCCAGTTATTTTAGCAACTCTAGCATACATCAAATGTGGAGATTTAATGTAGCACTAAAGTGCTACTAGCTGAAAAAGAATCATAAAGAAATACGTGCAGAACCATCAGGAATAATAAATGACCAGTGAGAGTCCAGATGAGACCCTCTTTGGGCCGGATGTTACAGTTACTTCATATACACTGTAGGCTTCATTCACCAACACTGCAGTAAGTGTTTTAAAAGGTTGTGGATTTGAAACGGGGCCTGTAGGAAGTCTGCAGTGGTGTTTCTGTTCTGACATTTGGTTAGTTCGAGAGGAGGCGATGACGACACAATGCATGCCATTAGATTTGTGTCCTGCTTGATCCCGACTTGCTCTGACGTGATGCACACACATATCAACAATAACCTCCCGAGATCGAGCCGGCCGCAGCTTTTAGATCCAGGTGCCGCAGTTGATCTCCACTGACTGCAAGACCCAGGGCATGATGGGAAACGCCTGGCTGATGCCGGATCAAAGAGCTAATTGGCTCTTCATTTTGACCACAAACATCTAATTTTGCAGAAAATTAAAATTTTCTGTGTACTTGTAATATTTAATGCTATATTGTTGCTGTATGTTGTGCAGTGACGGTTTCATGTGTTAACAGACATATCTTGTGCTACAGGTGAATCTAACAGGATGTAAATATTTCTATCACTTCCTTAATATTAGTTGACGGCTGCTTGTCACCGCCCCAGCTGCTCCCGTCTGATCTCGTCCACTTTCCAAGTGAGGCGCAGTTCCTCTCAAACGAGCCTATCTTGATTGGTTCACTGTCAGACCCTAGCTGAAGCCAGTCACATGACTATGGTCATGTGCTCATAAGACTTGGCTTGTTGTCGGCTTAACAAAAGTCTTCCCTGCTGTTATGAATCACATGGTAACAAACACACGGAGGCATCACATATTTCTCACATGTATTTGTCACTGTCAAGTCCAGAGATCCAGGCTATTCTTAGCCCACTGTGTTTAACCCACTTCCATCTGAATGAGCTTACCATCAGCTGCTCGTATTGTTTGATTATTTATTTATTTATTTATCCCCGTCACCTCCTCAATTTCTCGAGCTCCCTGCTCGACCTCATTGCACACCAGAAAAGGATCTTAACAATGGCAATGTTGGTCAGTCTGTCCATCCTGCAGGACATTTTAAGAAGTATGGATTTCGTGTAATTCTATAGAGGATGAGTCCTAAGGATTTTGCTAACCAACTGACAATCTAGCACTACCTTAGGTAGCGCTGTACAATCAGGATATTCAGGGCCGTCACTTCAGGCTGATGCATTGACTTGGAGGAGGTAGAGGTCAACTTAAGTTGAATTTGACATCTGCTTGTGGCTCCTACTTTTTTAAATATTTAATATTATTACTGATATTTTTTCCTTAACGCACACGTGCGCGCTCACACACACACACACACTCACACTAAACGGTTACATTAGTCACCTGTTATATTGGAGACTTTTTAATGTCTTTGTTCATCATCTGTAATGTTAAAACATACATTGTGCTTTTCCTGATCCAGATTAGAATATCCAAAAACCAATCACATGTTAATACCAGGTGGAAACACATACAGTTCAATCACTACTATAAAATGATTGCTGTTCAATACTTGCAACTAGTCAGTATTTATAGAAGTGAAGTGAAAAGTGAAAAGTTTGAATTATGATAACATGATTAAGGAACAATAAGGGCTGGTTTATGGTAGAAAAGAGAGCTGTTCCGAACAGATTCTGATTAGTTGATGTTTGATGTAGCCCTGCTAACCCTTATGTCTCCTCCAGGATGGAGAGGATGTCTGAGGAGGCGCTAAGGCTCAACCTGCTGAAGCGAGGCCTGGAGTCACCCAGCGAGCGAGAGGAGGCACTGGCTAAACGCCTCAAAATGGAGGGCCATGAGGCCATGGAGCGCCTCAAGATGCTGGCACTACTGAAACGTAAGGATCTAGCTGACCTAGCAGCCCTGGAGGTCACAGGGCCCCTGGGAGATGGGAAGGGCCCCGGAGCCAGCACCCTCCATCACCAGAGCCTAATGGGTGCTGCTTACGAGGAGAAACTGAATGGGAGTCTGAGGCTGGGAGGCCATGGCGGCCATGTTGGACCCAGTAAGAATGGGAAGGAGAACATCCTGGATGAACCTGTGGATATGAGTGCTGGGAGAAGATGGTGAGAATCAAGTATTTACACATAAAAACCACAGTGGAATAAGAGAAGGCCAACAAGGAAATACAATCACACTGGTCCACTGTGCAGTACAGTAGTACTGAGAGGAAATAACATTTCTGCTGATCATTTATTTGGGATGGGAGTTTATAGGGGTGAAGATTCAGTCATTTTTGGGTTAAGTTAATTCTGATAACTTCAAATAATGTTATCAAATTTATTTGAATGTTTAGTGTCTCTGATCTCAACTTTCTAAAGACACCACTGTGAGGTCGTTGTTAATGTTCCATATACCAAGCCATCTTATTGTCACAGTAGAATAAAATAATATGCTACTGTTACATCAAAAATGCTAAAAAATAAAGTGTTCGACCATGCGCCACGCAGTGCCAACAGTCTGCATGTTTTCATTCCAACAGTCCTTTTTACCAGCAAACATATTGACTTGTCTTAGTAGGTAAAGCACAGGTTTTACTAAGAACATTAACAATGGCTCCATTTTATTGAAGTGTCACAGTAAGTCATGACAGTGTAACAGTGGTCCAGCATGAACAATACCAGGACCCTGAAACAGATTTCCACCCGCTCTTTCCCTAATGTCACATGTCAACATGTGTTCTGGGAAAAAGGCCTATTGATCACCTCAGCAGCTGATTCACAGTTCCCCTCTACTTGGAAGAGTACTAAACAGTTGCAGGAGTCTTTGGTCGGAATGAAAACCTGCACACACAGTTCTGTTCGCAGTGGCACATGGTTGTCATACAGCACACTGAACCCTATTTTTGTAGCTGTGCTCTGACCAGCGCAGCAGCGTCCTGACAGTTTGGTATTTTCCTGACCTTGAAAATCACTTCACCTGTGTCTGGTACTTTCGTGCCCTGCTCAGATCTGATATGTGTTACTGTATGAATGGGATGTTATCAAGATACAGTTACACATATCGGTTCTGAGCAGGGCACAAAAGTACCAGACACAGGTGAAGTAATTTTTTTTATCCACACACACTCACACTCACCTAAGGTTCAGTGATTAGTTACAATTAGTTATTTTTGACCCACTGTCTTTTTGTAGTGTTGACTTATTTGGGGAACATTTCGAAAATATGTAACTGCATGCCGGAAGTGGTGGTTTACATAGTATCAAACATATTCCACACCTAATTACAATCTCATCTTGTTTCTGCATTAGAAGAATCTTTCCCTGTATGAACCAGACAGCCATAGAAAAGTAAACTTAAACAATGATTTACCTTTTGAATACTGACAAATGATGGCTCACTAAAAGCACAAACACACAACACAGCCGAATGCGGACTGATTGTGGATGACAAAGTGGATATGTCATTTTTCATCAAATCTGCTTTAATTCACTGCTTCACCTTCTGTGTTTCCAGTTTTCGGAGGTTCAGTACAGTACAGTACTTTCTCCTGTTAGGTTAGTTTTCATAAATCCCAACTTTTCCATGGGAGGTGGCAAACGCATATTTCAAACCTCATTTAGTGTGTAAGCAAGGGATATAAATGAGTCTCCTGGTATCTTTGGAAACCTTGGTATCTCCACTAGGATTTAAAACAAAGTTCTGTTGGATTGCGACTTCGCGGTTCGACTGGAGGCGGAAGCACTACAAAGTACTGCCCACTTCCTTTCGGCGCCAATGTTAACTTAACTACTTGGGCTGTTCAGATAGGACGCACCACAGAGCTCAGCAGCCGGCTCACACTCTGCACCTATAGTTTTGGCATCTTTGAGTTTCAAAGCCGCATACATGAGAATGAATGTCACCAACATTTTAGACAGTCTGGCACTCGCGCTGTCAATTCTGTCCTCTCATGTGCTCTCTGTGTAGGCGGAGCTCAGGCTCAGCTCCTGGCCACACACAGAGCCTAGACTAGGTTTTTAATAGATGTTTTTCTCGACAACTACGTAATTCCATCCAGAAAGCTGGAAGCCCAAATGGTTTCAAAGCTGCATTCCAGAGCTCTGGTGTGGCAATCTTAAAGGACCTTAAAATGGCAGCAATTTCATTTATCACAATTATTTCTGAAACAATGTATCATGGCTATTGTGACTGGGCCTACTGACAGTCCTGCTAGCACCTGTAGAAGCCACGGTCCTACTCGCATCTAACTCCAACAACTTGGCTTGACTACCTGACGAACTGGGCAAACAGCTGAATAACTCTAAAGTCAGCCTCAAAGGTTCATGCCCAGATTAAGTTTTGAGAAACTGGCACAGTTGATGATGAATATGCACTTCAGATGTTACACAAGTTGACAATCGGTTTTTCTTGTTTTCCCATGAAGTGATGCGGACCATGACAGACGAACTCCGTCTCCAGATGTCATCATCCTGTCAGACAATGAGGCGTCCAGTCCCAGAACAACACCTCGCCCTGAGGAGCGCCTGCACCAGGCCAACCTGGATATGTTCAAGGTAAATCCATCCACCTCCACACAGCTTAAGGCAATACACTGAATGTTTTGTAACATGTCAGAATTAGCGTCTCTTTAGTCCTGGATTAATCATCCTAATTAGTGCATTAGTGACACATTAAAACTAGAGAGCGTGCTTCCCTATGTAGGGCTATCTATGGCACATCATGTGGAAAACGATACATGGTCAAAACAATGTATCAGAAAATACAGTTAAGGAAAACATAAAATACCTGATCACAAATAACTAATGAAATGCACCACACATTAGAATCTAAGACAATCCAAATCTAACATTTCCTTTTAAGTAAATACTTCACACATTTCTGCATTTAACTCTTTTATTTAAAGGTGTATTAGGCAGGCTATTTAGCTCAAAGGTGTGTAATAAATTGCCTTAAGTGTGTGTCTGTGTGTGTGTTTCTGTGTCCAGGGAAAGACGGGAGAGGAGAGGCAGCAGATGATCAAAGCTCTGAGGGAGGAGCTGCGTCTGGAGGAAGCTCGCCTGGTGCTGCTCAAGAAGCTCCGACAGAGTCAGATGCAAAAGGAGAACGTGGTACAGAAGGTCATTGCTGCTGAAACCACCCTTCATTCACCAACACAGACCTACACCCAACATCACTGATCACTGATGTGTCCAGTAGTGTAAAGTTCTGTCTCTGCCTGCTTCTGAAAGGTTCAGTGGTGGATTAAATGAAGTAAATTTACTCCAGTACTGTACAATGGGTACAATTTTGAAATGCTTTAACTTTACTTGAGTATTTCTACTAGTAGTATTACTATTCCACTATATTTCATAGATGTTAACACTGAAAACTCACCTGCTCAGATGCACCTTGGCAGTCTCTTTCTCTATCTTCTTGTTTCTAAATGTAGCACTTGAAGCTGTTCAGCAGATTTGATCAAGCTGATTCATGATTCTTGCAGTGTTTGGGTTATATCCACATGGTTGAATGCACATATTGTAAGTTGCTTTGGATAAAAGGGACAGCTAAATAAATGTAATGTCATGTAATCTGCACTAAGCTGATATCAGCTTGATATAATGGATGAAATGTTAAAGCCCCTCTATAAAGAATCAAACTTACTTTACAACACTTAGAACATTTTTCCAAAGCATACCATAGTCTTTTAGAGTTTTTAACACTTTTCTTACCTTCTTGGAATAAACAGGTTTCCATGTCACTAAATATAAAAATGCATTTTCCTTTCTTCTATAGTTTGTTCAAAGTTCATTAAAAGCCTCTGCATATTGTCTGCCCTGGGTGTGATGAATTAGTTATGTCTGAAGGCAGAAGGGACACATTTCTGCTTTTATTGCAGGTTTGGTAATTTATTTATTTATGTGAAAATCAAAGGAAGATGTTAGTGTCTATATTTATTGTGTGGATGACCAGCATTGGTATTAAAATCAACTGGACACCTCCCCAGCGTTACTGCGTTCAAAGCAATATTCATACTGGTTACTATAATGCTTCTATAAGCATTGCATGGTAATTAAGTTGTAAGTGAAGATTGATTTAAAGTTTAGACTGTAACAGAAGCAGACAGGATGATCATATGAAGGATTAATATCAGCCCAGTCATGTCCCGATCTGACACACACGGGGTTTCAGGAAGTAAAATAAGAATGGGGAGACATTTGCTGGAAAGAGGAATGATATTGTTTGCGCTGTCAGGTGGAATGGTGATGTGTTGGCACCTATTACCTATGTACATCACACAAGTCATTAACAACGAGAAGCTCTGATTGGTTGGGATCCAAGATTGTTTAGTGTCTTCTTATTTAAGTGATGGCAGGAATTTCTGATGCTATGAATACCTACTCTGATACAGTGACAATCTCCAGACAAAAATATTATGTAGACTGATCTCGGCATAACTCAAGCAAGGATCAAGTGTCTGCATGTTGATACGATTTATGGAATCATAATCGTAAGCTGTTAGTTGTTAACTGTTAATGCTGTGTTGATGACTGTGTACAGGTCCCGGCGGTCCCAAATGCTGCATCCTCTGTACAGCCTCCTCCCATCCACAGCTCTCCTGGAATGGGGAAGCTGCCTGTAAGGCCGGGCCTGCACAACCCTGAACCCCAGAACCTCCGCACTGCACAGGTTTGTGTGTGTTTGTGTGTTCTTATACATGTGAGTAACCATTTCATCTCTACACCTCCGGATTGCTTATATTCGAGGGGGTACACTTTGAATTTAGAAATCAGCAGATAGACAGTGAGCTGTTTGATTTGAAAGTGCAAAAGTCCAGGTAATCTTTTCTTTATCGCAAATGTGTCTTATTCATAGAGTTTGGTTGTTGTTTATTTTCACTTGTGTTGATTTGGTGGTAAAAAATAGCTCATTCTAAAAAGGGTCACTCCACCAATTGTACAGGTCAGTGTACTGGTCATGGTTAATACTATTCAGCGAAGTTGAAAAACAGCTGTATAATATAATTTCTTCCAATGTCTTTCCAGGCAGAGAGAAGATCTAAAGAAAAGATGCAATCCCCTTGCATTGTGGGGAATGTAGGATCATGTTTTGGAGCTTGAGCCATACTAGGGACTATAAGTCAACATATCTCACCCTCTGCTGCACAGATTTAGACCATTAAAAAGAAATCCGTCTCTTGTGAGTCTCCTAACTTCAAGAAATGCAATTGTGAATCACTGAAGGACTCGAGCTTGGTTTTGGAAGAGGACTTTATTTTTGTCTGTTGACAATTTAATTTTAATTTGACTGACTGTTAGTCCTGTCTTGGACTTGACTACAACCCTGAAAATTCATTTGGAGGAATCCTAACAGGAAATGAAGCACACGTGCCTTTTCCAGAGGTGAATGTAATCAGTCTCTAGATTTAGGTTCTCCAAAGGTCTCATCATAATTTAAAATAATTTCTTTCAGCCCTGTTAGTGTGGAGAGACAGAAATCTGCTATTTGAGATCAGGGTAAAGGTTCAGGTTAAATTTAGGATGAATATGTTAGAACTGAGTTTGGTTTAGAGAATTCATGGGGTTAGGAGAAATCCCGCTTCCTGCTGGAAGCCTTTGTTCTTGCATGACGTAGCCCTGCTCCTCCATTACATGTTAAGATGGTATTGAATATTCTCTGTGTGTGTGAGTGTGAGTGATTGTCTTATCGGCTTGTTTTGTATAGCTGTTGATCTGCCTGAATTGTTGTCAGTTTACTCACCAAGAACCTACTGCCATCTGCTGCCCACACGTTATAAAGTATCTGTCTAAGCGCTATCCACTTAAACTGTGTACATGAAGGGAGAACTCCTTCTTTAATATGCATGTTTTTTTTAAAAACCTGGTCTGTGGTAAAACATGTTTTTAAGTCATGTTTGAAAAATAGAGCCCTGTGCCCCATTCTTCAAATGTGGTTTATGTATTCAAACATGCTATTATCAGGCTAAATCAGCCTATTTCTCATCCAGCTACTTTGGTTCTTTGAAAGCAGTTTGAGGATTGCTTTGTTCATACTGGATGAGGTTATCTTTAGTAACGGTGTGCTCTTATTTTGAAATAAAGGCAAACTAAGTAGCGAGTTAAAACCATGATCAGCATTCATATGATTGGCTGAGTGCTGATCATGTGATTGCAGGTACATGAAGTTGATGTGTTGGGAACCCTCCCAGCATCCACTGGGGCAATAGATTCATGGACATAAGTGTCATTTTATGTTGTTAATTTTGTATAATTTTGTTCTGCATTGTGCTCCACAATGTTTCCACACTTTGAGCATTAGATGTTACCAGTGAATGTGGTCAGACAGAGTGATGATGATGATGATGATGATGATAATAATAAACAAAATCTTTTTTTAGGAAGTTTATAGAGCACTCTTCTAAACCCACATTACAAAGTGCTTCACACAAGGCAACAACTTAACAACAAGCAGCTTCGGGGCTCTGACTGCGAATGCTCAGTCACCTATATTTTTCAGCCGTGCTTCAAAAACAAATAAAATACTTCTACTTGCTCGTATCAGACTGAAGGGTCAGATATGTAGGATGGACAGAGGCCATGGAAAGCCTTAAAAGACAACATGAGATCTTAAAATCTATTCTTAATCATACTGGGAGCCAGTGCAAGGAGGCTAACATTGGTGTAATGTGGTCACTTCTCTTGGTTCTGGTTTAAAACTTGGCAGCTGAGTTCTGTACAGTCTGGAGCCAATTAATAGATTTTTGGTTGAGGCAGGTGAAGAGGAGATGGAGGCATGTAAAATGAGATAGATGAGTTTGGTTGTGTGCTGCTCAAAGCTTAAGTTATTGTCAAACCAAACACCAACAATTATTTAAAACCGGTTTGATGTTAGTGTGCCATTAAGTTACTTACCAAATTCATATGAATTAGCTACAGCTGATTTAAAATAATATGCACAGTACAATATCGTAAAATATTTATATAAATATAACTAATAATAAGATAACCCCCCCCCCCCCCCGCCCTACTCATCACCTCTAAAACCTGCCATCTGGAAACTTTTGGTTGGATTTAGCATACCGTTAGCATACCTTCTTGTTGAGTTAATATATAAAAACATACATTAGATTAAGTTGAGCTTCATTATTAGTAGTGCATGTTTGATGTTAAGAACCAGAAAGTTGAAAGAACTTCTGTCCAACAGAATGAAAGGTCTTCTTTTTTTAAAAAGCCTGTACTTTGTGCCTGTTTCTTTCATGAAAACTCCTCTTTCTTCATTCCTTTCTATAGGGTCACACAGTCATCAGGTCAGCAGCCAATGCCAACTTGGCACCCATGCTGATGTCCCAGCGAGTGATAGCCCCCAACCCTGCCCAGCTGCAGGGCCAGCGAGTCTCCTCCAAGCCTGGAATGTCTCGCTCCAGCAGCATGGCCAATCCTGTCAGCTACCAGCAGGTATGGATTCATACCAAGCTTGGCGAAGTGCATTCATTAATTTTATACATTGTGTTGACAAGGGTGTCAGCATTTTTCTCTATATTGGTGCAACAGAAACATTGTTTAGAGATGATTGTTTCTTGTATCTTGATTTTAATTTGAAGTAAGAAAAATCTGTGAAACAGATATCTGATTAGGGTGGGGTGGGGGGGTACTTTTACATTGCATGTCACCAGTGTGAGCTAAAGTGAAACCAGAACGTTGGGGCTCTGTTCCAGAAGTAAAAACAACAATTGTATGGTCCCTCCTTTTGATCTAAATGGTGATGGTGCATCTTAAAACAGTATTGTTTATTTCCTATTTCTGTTTTCTAGCAGCAGGTAACAAACACCATTTCCCACTTAAGATTTCCCATTAGAGGTTCTTCAGGTGTTCATAATTTTACACCTGATGAGAAGCAGTCAATTCAATTGTCAAGACTTGTGCATTAAATGCAGACATCTCAAACAGACCCAAACAGAAAGAGAACACCAACACTGGCAGCACTGGGATGCCTGGTTCCCAGACCAGGTTTAGTTACTAGGGACCTAATGGAACTGTGGAAACCCCTATCCCACAACCCAAGACTATTGCGTCTTGAATGTCCCCAGCTGTGTGAGGCCAGTCGAATGACAAGTTTCAAGAGTGGACAGGGAGCGATTTACAAACTGTTGTATGAATACAAACACATACAGTAGCTTATGAAAGCAACATTTATTATGACGTTACTTTGACAAGGCCAGGCAGGAAATGTTTGGAACCATTTGCGCCAGTGATATCCGTGACCAGAGGAATTATGTTTTTTTGGGTTGCCCGTCCCATTCTTATGAACACGATATCCTGAACACCTTGAAAGAATTTCAAAGCGTTCTCAAGGAAGAACTGATTAGAATTTGGTTGTGAAAGGTCAATGTCACTGTGACCTCACAAAACACATTTTCTTTTTGCCATAACTCAAGAATTGATCACCATATTTTAGTGGTTTAGTTAGTCGGACACTGAATTTGTGACACTTTAGACTGAAAGGTCAATGTCACTGTGACCTCAAACTATTCTTGATAAACACGTGTTTGGTCACAACTCAAAAATTGATGTGCTAATTATGACATAAGTTCTCACTGATGCTTGATGGATTAGTCCATTCCAGATTTTACACAGATGTTGACTGGGATGACACAATGAGTAAACAATAACTGTATAATATACTTCACAAAAATCCCATCTTTACATGTACATATGTACCTGTACCATCTCTGATAATCCAGTTCAACAATGTATATTCACTGGAATCATACATATGTATCATCAATATAGTGATATTAGTGCCTTCCATTTAGCAATTTTTTTAATTTAATTTTTTTTATTCATCATGAGTCTGGACAGACATGGATGGCAAGTGCAACATGAGCGGATGGCGGAGGCATACAACTAGTTCTGTGGCACCTTGTGTGTTTAAACCTTAAAAATGTGACTTCTAATTCTTTGCTAAGCAATAGAGAATGTGTCTCCCTACAGGCCAGCCAGCAGGTGGCAGCTTCCCAGCGTTCAAGCTCCAGTGCCATGTACATGAACCTGGCCCACATGCAGGCAGCGGCAGCAGCAGGGGCTGGCGGGGTGGCAAGCGGCCTGGGTGGAACTTCGGCCGTCAGCCCATCCACCATGTCCAGCTCGGCCAGCGGAGGGGTGAGCTCCATGGCCGACCAGGCCAGTAGCCAGGCGGCAGCCAAGTTGGCCCTAAGGAAGCAGCTTGAGAAAACCCTGCTGGAGATCCCTCCACCTAAACCCCCCGCACCACTCCTTCACTTCCTGCCCTCTGCCGCGAACAGCGAGTTCATCTACATGGTGGGCCTGGAGGAGGTGGTGCAGAGTGTGCTGGACAGTCAGGGTAAGCAGCTGACACTGAAACATCTGCATCACTTTCGGATCATTCTCTTATAGTCTTGTCCAACTTAAACCCTTTGATAACAAACTAGTGGATTAAGTAAGCACGTAAATGAAGGTATAAAAGCTACTTATTTTTGACAATGTACCAAAATGTAAAACTGAACCTCATTGTGTAAGCACAACCTAAAGGGGAGTTGCAGTGCTTCCTCCTCTACTGATCTGCCATCACTTGTAGGTGAGGTCTGTAGGAAAACTGCCTTAATGAGAAAGTGATCCCTGTACATTGACTCCAATCAACATGTTACTTGGGCTTCAGATTGTCAATGTTTCTATAAGCACTACTGTTGGCTGAAGCAGGGTCTTCTCTGTAGGTAAACTCAGAGGGACGCTGGCCCGCATGGAGCCTTTCTTCTGCGCCCAATGCAGAACCGACTTCACTCCCCACTGGAAGCAAGAGAAGAGCGGGCGAATCCTCTGTGAGCAGTGCATGACATCCAATCAGAAGAAGGCTCTGAAGGCAGAGCACACCAACAGGCTGAAGAACGCCTTTGTGAAGGCCCTGCAGCAGGAGCAGGTCAGCACCACTATACCTCTGCACCGACTTCTGCCGTTTTGTTACTACTATTATTTGAAGTTTTCCTACTAAGAAGTATTTTTTGGGGAATTTCAATTACAAAATAACACCCTAGTGAATGTTTTATTATTTGGTATAGGGCTTCCTTTACTGTATTCTAAGCACATTTGTGCCTTTTTAAGGAATGGATATGGGCATTTTAAGTGGCTAAGATGTCAGGAACCTGAGCACTGATGGTCACTGGTGCCACATGAATATGGCCACAGTTAGGAACCACTAACTAACTTCTAAGTGCAGTCACATTGGAGAAACATTGCTGTCTTCAGTGAACGGATGCAAGCAGAAAAGCACTATGCTCACACACGCCCTAATGTTTTTAGTGTACTCTGCATTTCTCTGTCCCTGAGACTGGCCTTTTTAGAACGTTTGTCATTTTTGTCAAGAACTCGCAAACACATCTGTTAGGTAGGTTATCTGACAGGGATTTCAGTACAGCTGTTTCTTTTAAACTACTATTGGCCACAAGGAGTATATGAATGTACTAATCCATGCGAGTTCCTAAATCTATGTGTGCCTCCATGTCAGGAGATTGAACAGAGGCTGCAGCAGCAGGCAGCCCTCTCTCCAAGCTCAGCCCCTACTGGCCCCAACGCCTCCAAGACTGACACCATGATCCGACATCATGCCCTCCGCCAGGTACACTCCAGCATGCCTCTGACAGTGCCCCTTATGTGTGCCTTCACTTGTGTTACAATATTAGTACGTTTGTTTGCCTGTAGGTTTGAAATTATGGTCAAAACTTTGAAAAAGACTCATGATGAATTCTTGATGAACAGCGCTCGTGAGCTACCATTAACATTTCTATTCATTGACTTTTGATTCTTTTTTCATTTAAGTTTTCTATTAAACTTCACAAGCTACAATAGCCCCACAAGGATTTATAGCTGAAATAGCCAAATGTGTAATGGTGTGAAACAAAGAAATACACCCTAACTAAGCATGTTTAAAGCTCTAACCAGCAGATCTCTGGTATTTGTACTTGATAATTGACTATCTTCAGTAATGAACTGCATCTACTAACTGGCACTGTGTAATTTGTGCACTGGGTTGGTAGTGATGGTGAAGTTAATAGGATGTCTGTACTGTCTTCAGGCTCCCCAGCCTCAGGCTTCCCTGCAGCGAGGGCTGTCCAACTCGGCGCGAGGTGTCCTGTCCAACTTCGCCCAGGCCTCTCAGCTGTCGGTGGCCAGCAGCCTCATGGGAATGACTAGTGCCAAGCACTGTGGCAGCGGTGGAGGCAGCAGCAGTAGCAGCAATAGACTGCAGCATGACAGCCGTCGCCAGATCTACAACATCCCAGGTACCTAGTGTACAGTATGTACTGTGTTTGTGTGCCTGATTCATCTCATGTTCACCAGGGTTGATGGTTGAATCAGGTTTTTTGGCCCCAATCCTGATCTGCTGATACAGAGTCTGATCTAACACTTATATTTACCTAAATGTTGACTAAATATGAATCACACGCGTTGAAATAACAGCTATTGCTACTAAATCTGACACACCTTATTTATCATGAGCTACTTGATCCAATTGAAGGTCCTGATTCAAAACTATTTAGTTTATAACCTGATATGAATAAAAATTGAACAGGAGAATGTGACTATTGAAACTGAGAGGAAATGATCACCTAGAGAGATTACATTTAGGCATTTAGCAGACAATTTTATCCAAAGCGACTTCCAAATAAGAGCTTTACATAAAGTGCATAGAATCATGATGGAAAACAACAAGATGTCGTATCAAATAATATGAGTGCTGGTGATGAATCACAAGTGCTATACATTGCTGCCAGTGGCAAAATCAAAAAGAGCATTAAATCTAGGAACAGATTATGTCCGTTCATTATCAATCACAGTACAATCAAGCTAGACAACAATTCTCATATAATATATATATATCACACGATATGCTGTACTTTATGGAGCCAATGTGTCACATTTGTTGTATTCCCGGAACAAATGAGTCTTTGGTCTTTTCTTGAAAGTGGTCAGACAGGTTGATTGAGATGAAGTTGAGATGAAGTTGTTGGAACCACAGACACTCAGTCCCCTGTGATTGTACAGTGGTGTTACAGAGTGGAGCTTCCTCCCTCACAGCACTTTAACCAGACAACGGTTAAGTTCCATTCAGTTCTGTCATCAAGTTACTCACTGAATTACCGTTAATTAGTGATAGGTGATATGACCTGCTACCGGAGACATTTGTCATTTTAACTAGTGTAAGTAAAGGACAGCACTGGGTAGAAACGAGACCGTTACATGAATGTTTTGTTCACTGCTGCTCTTTGCGGACGAGATAAAAAGAAGCGATGACAACCATATTTTCTAACATATGCAATGAAATGCTGCACTGTATGCAACTGTGTTTCTTTATTCTTTTGTTCTCCGGGAGGGACTTTGCGAGTCACAGCAGCACAACAGCAACAAACCACTTGGTACAAAGATTTAAAAAAATAATAATGATTTCCCAGGGTGAAAATGTGTAATGACCATGACAAGTTCTCTGTAATTCTCCGCTGATGAAGAAGACAGTAGTGTGGCTTTGCCTACTTTTTTTTTTTTAATGTTCCTCAGCTCCTTGATTTTGTTAACAATAAGCAGTAGGTTGTTCTCCATGCACCACTCTACAAGATTGTGGATTTCCTCTGGAAATCCGGTTGATGATGGCAGTGTCATCCACAAACTTCAAAACAGCGTTCTCTCCATGTCGGGGATTGCTGAGTGGAGGACATCCTCTGTGGATTTGTGGGTTCTGTATGCAAACGGCTGAGGGTCCAGGCTAGCTAGGTGTTATTTTCTATGTGCTGGAGAACCAGTTTCTCAAAGCACAGGTCGAGCAGCTTTACTCCTATTCACTCAGCAAGATTCTTTTCACATCCGCTGTGAATACTGACAGGGGCCGGTCCTTTGGAGATGGAGGAGAATTGACAGCTTGTATTAATAATATAATGTCCATTTCCAGAGCAGTAATCCTATTAACCTGTTTCAAATAAAGAAATGGTTATCTCTGCTGTTGGAAGTAAATAAAGGCCCTGGCCACTATTTGAGAGTTTATGGAAACTCCAAAGCCTAAGTTTATGTAAACCGTAAACTAGACCTTACAGTATCTTTGTGTGTTTTTTCCCACAGGGTTAAATATTGCCTATCTCAACCCAGCGGCAGTTGGAGCCCATAAGAGCTCCAGCTTAGCAGACCGGCAGAGAGAGTACCTGTTGGACATGATCCCACCTCGATCCATATCGCAGTCCATCACCGGACAGAAATGAGCACCGACCAGCCCTCCTGCCCCTCTGAAGTCAACCCCATCCTGCCCTCCTACCCCATACTAAAGCACTCCCAGATCAACCAACATCCCTGCCCAATCACCCCATCGCATGCAGTGCCTGTCCGTGTGCCTACCTTAAACCAACCCATGCAAACCCACCAAGTCGGACAAAGACACTAAACTGTGCATCTCAAATGTTATAATAGTAAAACCTTCTTTGTCAGCGTTGTTTAACAATTATAATTCCCATTATTATCGCTGTTGGTAGCACTATTATTATACCTGCAACTACCATTTTTGCTTCGGTTAATATTACTTATTATGCTTTTTTCTTTTATTAGTGTTTTTGTTTATTTTTGTTTCTCTGCTGTCTCTCCTTTACTTTGGGGAGTGACAGTGAATCATTGTAGGGCCACTTTAGGCCACAATCATAAGACATTATTTTCTCCACTCAATTATAAAGCTTAGATGTGACTTATTGCTAGTAACAAAAGATCTACAGAGTGCATTCTGGTTGCTATGCAACATAAAGTTTAACAACTTTGGAGCTTTCTAAAAAGTGTTAGCTCACTAGCTGAAGTAACAAAGTGGGAAATACTGATAGGAACAAAGACAGACAATATTAAGTTAGTAGATGCTCTGCTTGCTCTTATAAAGAGGATGAAGAGCCCATTCTGAAAATGGAGAGTGTGGGGGGGACGTGAAATTGAGAGCAGAGGACCTTCACTCATCTTGTCAAAAGGGTCCATTTCAAAAGCTGCTTTCATACTGATACGCAGCAAAATGTTCGATATGTTCAACCAGGAGTTGAATCTTGAGGAGACCCCCTGCTACCATCAGAGCTAAATAACTGGAAATGACTGACAAAAGATGCAGATGTGTACAAAAGAATCCTGTGTAATCAGAGTTTGGAAAACCTTTTCTAGTCCACTCCCACCATTCCCCATCAAAAGTTCATCAGTTTCTTCATTTCAGATGTCAGCCCTCTCCTGTTACAGATTTGAACAGCTACCAAATGGATGTACACGGAACATTCTGTAGTTACACTAACCAGGACAGACGGATGCAGTAACGTCCCGACTGCACCTTCAGTGCTCCAGCAGTCGGTACAGACTCCAGCAAGGAGGGAGCTGGCAGGCCGGAGGATGTCGTCTGCAAACTCACCCAGTGTTCAGAGGGGTGATGGTCTCCACTCAGAAAGAAGCAAGTTGATTTTCCCTCCTGGTTCCATAACATCTTAGTACCTTCCACTGGCCCCTTCATGTCGCCCGTCAATACCTTTGGTTATCCAGAATGCACAGTCTGAACCTTTTTAACCCAGCAGCTCCTCTTGGCATCACATGTTCTTTGAGAAAGTGAAAAGAACACAAATCTGAAGGTGGAAGCACATTTTGTGCATCCAAACCACAGATTCTATACCTAGAAATCTGGGTTCCTTTTCTTGTTATATTTGGATTTTGAGATTGTTTTCTGACTGTTGCCCAGCCCCCATTTTGTTTAGTTTTTTTGTTTATTTGTTTTTGGGGGGTTTTGCAGCGTCTCCTAATGAAAGGTGGCGTACCTGAGAGGTATTAGCCCCCGGAGACGATAATAATCAACATAGCTTAAAAACAGAAACTATTGAAATATCTGTAAGGATTATGTATAGATACCTAGCTTCATAGAAAAAAAAAAAAGGATGTGGATTATATCTTTTATGGGAGAGACATGGATCAATCATTGTGTGCATGTTATGCACACATATTGCCTCACTCCAGAGGAGCACTTTGCTCACATTTTTCTAAAAGAGGAAAAGAATGTTACAATTGGAGTGGCTAAGGTCTGGATGCTGGCTGACCAGAGACAGTCAGGGGAGATGTCTTGAGTATTGTGGATTGCATCAAGGTATGTTTTAATGAATCATGAATGGTTTAATCATAGTTCACTTTGCCAGCGTTGATCTCTGTAAATGTTGGACCTCAAGTGTCAGTTTCCGAATCCCTGGTGCCCAGTGTGTTGCAGTGAGACCCAGCCTGTATATGAGCTGCTGCTGGCCTGAGTAGATGTACCAGCAGCAGTAGAGGGTCCTTTTGACTCACTGACTGGAAAACCCAGCAATAAGTAAAGTTATTCCTCTTTTCAATGCAGTGTCACCAAAGCAATCCCAACTCATATTTCTATTGTCTGAACTAGAGGTCTTTGGACCTGATCCAAGACAAATCTATCATAAGAGTTGATAGGGCTTGGATCCACTCTGGTACTGCCATGCTGACAGATGGTATATAAAATACTAACCTAACTGACCAACCTGACCAAAACAAATGAAGGCTTAGTGTTTCCTGTGATAGATGATCTAGTTCTGTTGACCTAGACCTTCTGAAGGGAGCAGAAACACTGACATTGTGCACACATTAACAAGAATAATGAAAAGAAGAGACAGTTTAGACACAGAAATGCACCTTAACTACAATCTAAAGAGTTTCTTTGGAATGTGTTTTAATAAGTGTACTGGCGCACAACCCTAAGAAGAAGGAATTGTTCAGGTCAAGTCTAAGTGTCATTTTTGGTAGTGGCTATAACTCACCCACATTGGCATAACTCTAATGTAAAGTGTACTGACAATACTTCACTGGTTTCCTCAGGAGTCGTGGGCTCCTAGTTTGCAGTAGCTCAGGCATTTCAAGCAGTGTTCAGTAACTGTGCAGTATTATTTATGGAACACGGTGAGTCCTTACATAGGGACACAAAGGTTGTAAAGTCAGTTTGGGTTTGAACCAGGTAGTTCACGTGGGGATCTGAGCTGACCATCCAACACATTTCACTCTGATTAGTCAAAAAATTGATGAAGAGGCAAAAGCCTCAGTTTACACATAAGTCTCAAATTGTCAACTGCCACTTTGGAAACATGCTGAATACCATGCAAAGACCGTTTTAGTGACTTATTTTAAGACGCATGTAAAGTTCAGTGCATGTCAAACATCTTCTTCCAGGCAGGAAGGCTAGATGATCATAGAGAACATCCAGTTTGTAATGTGGTGAAACTATGACACAGGTTCATCATTGACATAAGCCCAACACTGTTGCAGATGGTTACAGGTGGCCTAAGACACCTTCTGCCCACCATGTTAGATTCATTCAGTTCATGGGAAACAGCTGATGTGTGTCTAACAAAATGTTAGACACACATCAGCAGTTTATGTGTGTGTGGAACAGTCACTGATTACTTTTGTGTTTGGATGATATCAGCTTGTTGGCTGTCCATACGTCTGGTTACATTACACTCAGTTCATTCTTGAATCACTCAAAATTTTAATTCTTCATACAACTGTGTGCAGACACTGACGTTCCAAAATTTCACTTTGTCAAGTTCTTTGGTTTACGACTAAATCCCTGCAAAACATTCTCATCTGCTCCAGCTGTACTTTGTATTCATTTACAAAAGTTAGAATGCTAACATGCTAAACTCAGATGACAAACATGGTAAACATCATACCTGCTACTTACCTTGTTAACATTGTCCTTTTGAGCATGTTAGCATGCTGGCATTTAGATGTATACACTGCTATGCTAAGTAAAGCCACATAGCTAGCGTGGTGGTAGACTCTTATTATCGTTAAAGCTTTTCCTGCTGAATGCCAAGCAATGCAAAAATGCAAGATGAAGCTAAAAAGCAAGAGAAGAAAAGGTGGCAAATAAAAATCCTTTTTAAAAGTATACATTTAAAAAAAACTTCTCGCCAAGAATAAATGGGAAAAGAAATTAAAGCACTTCGTGTGTGTGTGTGTGTGTGTGTGTGTGTGTGTGTGTGTGTGTGTGTGTGTGTGTGTGTGTGTGTGTGTGTGTGTGTGTGTGTGTGTGTGTGTGTGTGTGTGTGTGTGTGTGTGT
>JAVQJD010101255.1:0-24575 GCA_036023655.1 Nannoperca australis
TTTGCCAGGTTGGTGGCATTGACACTTGGCACAGATACTACAGCACAGAGAACCACGCATCCTAAATCGCGTGAGTCATTGGCGGAGCAGTCAATTCCACCAACCCGGCAAATACGACATGTGATTGGACCGTACATTGGCAGAGAGCAACAATTTTATTTTATTTTTTTCGGAGTTTCGAAGACAGAGTTTCGGAGTTTCAAACCTGAGCTGTGTGAAAACACTGCCAGGAATCACATGACTCGCAGCTGTGGGGGCCAATCTCTGAAAAGTGGTTGTTGTTAACTTATTTTCAACCTTGCAAAACTTTTTTTTTGCGGTTTTGAATCGTGGCAGCGATCTCATCCCATAGTTGTGTAGGTCAAATGTTAGTAAATCTAAAGTTCAGTCCTTCAGTAATAGCAGTAGTGGTCTTTGCTCGGATTTACCTGCTATAGCGGACTTTCGGGGAGCTAAGTCACCTAAAGAGATACAACCATGCTATTAGCTGATATGAAGAAAGAAGTAAGAGATTGACTTTTGAGTGTATTTTCCTTTTAACCTCATAATAATCTCATAATACCTGCTAGTATTATGAGACTGTTGGTTGTGGCAGAATTATATTACAAAGCTATGCACCTATAGTTTAAACTGATCTTATAGTCGTTAGGAAGTTTTAATGTAATCTTTCGTTGTTCCCATTTTAACAACAAATAAAGGAAGTTACAGTAATTGAGTGACTAATAATAGCAGTGGAGGGCGCTGTTAGCCGCGTGTGCTGTGTGTCTCGCTGCGGCTCACGGTGACTGGTGTCTCGGCTTCCATGGCCGCCCGGTTGACGGCAGTCTCTCCGTGTGACAGGAGCTCGAGCGGCAGTATTCGCCCAGCCGGTGGTCGCGCAGGATGTCGGCAGACGACGTAATCAAGGCTCACGTGAAGGCTTTAAAGGAAGGTCGGTTTGTTTTCTTTGTTTTTTTTAGGAAGCTAGATGCTGATTCGCAACAATACACAGAGATCCGATTGGGGGGGGGGGGGGAATAGGTCGGTAGCACTGCTGGAAGCAACACAGGAGTCAAATGTTGTATCCCCGTGAAAAGTCCCCGTCGAAGAGTTTAAGCTGGAGAGAGGACACTGGATTTCTTTCTTAATATATGTGTTTCCGAGTTAAAGGCTGAACCGATTTTCTGTACCGAGAGTGTGAACATTATTTTTACTAAGAAAAAAACAAAACTACAACAGCAAAACAAAACTACATAGCTGGGCCATATGTGGGACATACATTGAATTATATGGGCAAACTAGCCAGAGTTATAGTGGGGGAATTGGAAATCTGTAAACCCCTCCCTAGTCTACAGATTATGGACTATACTATACTATATATTGCCAGACTTGACGCCCCATAATAAACTGTTTATGGATAAAATTATAACTATATAGGAATGTGTATTTCTGTCTAAAACAGTGAATTAGATAAATAACAAATCAAGAAACTTCATCAGATTTATGCTTAAATCCAAAACCACGGACACCCATACAAATTCAAATGGTTAGTTACCCGTATAAATGTCATGGCAAAGCCTATGAGAGTAGATAAGGTTTTGTCATCTCCCTGTCACATTGTTCATCCCTAGTGTCCACTACAATGTCACGCTTTTGATAACGTGTGTCCAGGTACGGAGCGTGCCCAGAGTCTGGCTCAAACTTTGCTCAACGTGCCATACGGAGAGGGAGATGGGGAGAAACTGGACGTCTACATACCCAGAACCAACTCTTTAGGTACGGGCTGCCATGACGCCCAAACCCCCACCACCTTTCCAGCACAGCAGAAGCATAGATAACGTGTGAGGACTAACAGGCCTGATTCCCTCTGTTTCAGATGTCTCCCTGGTCATTTACCTACACGGGGGCTACTGGCAGTTTCTCAGGTACAGTGTTATGCTCCCCCAATGCTTTGCGATGTAGATTTAGATTTTTCGTTCGGGTTTTTCCATGTTGATGCTTTGTGCTCACACAGCAAGGAGGAGTCAGGATTCATGGCTGTTCCGCTGGTTGATAAAGGTGTAGTGGTGGTTGCTGTCGGTTATGACATCGCCCCCAAAGGTAGGTAGTCTTTCCATTTCTGAGGAAGCTGTTTCTCTTCTGGGGAAAAACAGAGATTGTTTTATGAAGATGAACCAGAAATGTCAGCCCTCTGCCTGTGCCTGCTTTTTTTTTTTTAAGGTAACATGGACCTGATGGTGTCTCAAGTACGCAGGAGTGTTGTGTCTGTTGTTCAGCAGTATTGTCACATCAGGTACTCGTGCCTTTTGCCTCGAGTCAGTTCATCTTAATGCATTAGGTTAAAATGCACTTTTTAAACTTTCCCCCTTCCCACCATCACAAACCCACTGTGTCTCTGTTTGTTTCCTACTGCTCTCTCTCTCTCTCTCTCTCTCTCTCTCTCTCTCTCTCTCTCTCTCTCTCTCAGTGGCCTGTACCTGTGTGGCCACTCTGCTGGAGCTCACCTGGCTGCAATGGTCCTCTCCACTGACTGGTCGCAGTACAGCATCACTCCTCAGATCAAAGGTAAGGCCCATCATCTGGAATTGGCAGAGACAGTAAAGCTGTACAGTACAGAAGAAGCAAAGTCGCTCAGAAATATAAGGTAGAGAGACAAATGCTGCATAGCTGATACACTTGTGTCTTTTAATTGTTTCTCTAATCATCTTTCAGGGGCTTTCCTTGTCAGTGGCATATATGACCTCCTGCCCATCCTGTCCACCTACGTCAACGAGCCTTTGAAGATGACGGAGTAGGTTCTTTACTACTGCAGAAATCTGGTTACCCATTACCCTTAGTTACTTCAGCAGGTTTACGCTAGATGCACTGGTTGTCACGTTCACATTTGCAAGTCAAATAATACGGAACAAAAACTGTTTTTTCATCAGTTCCACGCGTCCCGTTTTAATTTGGAATATCACGTGGGAAGCTAATAAAGATGTCATGTCATTTGTCCCTCCCTTTAAAGGAGAACAAAGTTGTATAAACCCTTTTGTGCCTCCACAGAGAGCTGAGGATAATCTCATGAATTGCCTCAAGTGATGTCACTTGAGTGAGCGTTAGATGGGGCTGAAGACTACAAGTTTGAAAATTAAACCTGGGGTTGTGGAGTTAGAAACCTCTGTAGCCCGCTCCTCATCTCTGCATGAGGTTAGCAGTTTGAGGCTACATTAGCCGCTACTAGTATAACACACCCAAGTGTTTGCCTGAACTGTTGGCAAGTTCAGTTGCATTGTGGGTGATGTAGGCACCAGGTTTTGACAAGTGAGAAGAATGCGTGGAATAAAACAGACGATATCTTTGGTGCTGCTGCATCGATTTTGATACTTTTTTGTTCTAAACTGTCCATTGGGAGTCTGACAATATTAGGAATGCAATGATAAACTGGTACTGTTGGAAAAGTAGGTGTGTAATCTGATTACTGACCACCTCAACAAGGTTCTACAGTAATCAGACCTTCTTAACATGTACAAGAGATAATTCAATTTCCTTCCTTAATCTGATTACTCAGGATAATCCAGAGTTTCTCCACTCTGGGGGCTGGAGCTACTTGATGTACAAACATAAAGTTACTTGATGTACAGACATGGAGTTTATTTGATGTACATATTTGTTTGTTAAAGAGTATCAGTCTTAATGTATTGTTGGATGAAGCTTTGACATATAATTCTGGATACTCTAATCTGAGCTGCTGTAATTCTCATGACAACTTGAGAAATCTAACTGCTTAGGTTGTGTATGAGAGTGTTGTGATTGTCATTGTGGAGGAGAACTGTGTGTGTGTGTGTGTGTGTGTGTGATTGTCCTCTGCTGGTCTGTCGTGCCAGTCAGTATTTGACTCCTCTGTCCCCTGGTTGTGTCCTGTCTGCAGGGAGGTGGCGGTGAGGAACAGCCCCAGCAAGCTGGTCTCTCAGCTAAAACTCTCCTCCTCCAGCTGCCAGATCGTCGTGGCCGTCGCTGAGAACGACTCCCCGGAGTTTCGCAAGCAGTCGGAAGAATACTACAAAGTCAGTGCTGCTGACGGAGCATGAACAATATCTTGGTTAGAGTATGAAGGGAATTATTTATCAGAAGTGCCCTGTGGAGTTCTCATGTAAACAGTCTTCTTCACTGCCTTTGTTGGCGCATTGCTGTTTCTAACCAGTACAGGAATGTGTTTGTCAGCATCTGCATCCTTGTTTACAATACAATCAAAATGGGAACCCACCCTTAACAACATTACGCTGCTAGTGGCTCGAAACTCCTTTGGTACCTTTTTAAGTTTGAAGCTAATTATTGCTTTCATCATCAAATAATCAAACAATTATTTCTTCAATTAAAGGTTTAGTTTATAAAATGTCAACAAATAGTGATAAAAACCCATCACAAGTTATTTCGTTCATTCTTTTGTCCAAAACTGGAACCCCCGAAAAAATTTGACATTTGTGATTAAAGATCCCACATTTTTGTCCGTTTTCTGGCAGTTGATGTTGCTGTGACTCGTTTGTTGGTGAAAACCTCATTCTGCTGTTTACTGATCAAACAAAAAAGTTAATTTATTTCTAATTTCTTATAAGATGTATGGATTTGTAATCATGTTTTATTAAGATGCATGAAGTGGGTGTATTTCCTTACCTCATTCTTCTGGCTTTAAAGACTTTGGAGGCGTCAGGACTCGATGTGACCATGGAAGATGTGGCAAACACAGACCACTTCAGTATCATTGAGCAACTGGTAGATGGGGAGTATCACCTAACAAAGGTACGCACTCTTTCTTTCTTTCTGACCGATAGCTTTATGATATTAATATACAAGCTGTTTGATAACAAATAACTTGAAATTATGAGAATGAGCTATGCTTGATGGTAGAAATAGTAGTTTTAAACCTGCTGAAACATTATTCTGGAAACTGTCAGCCACCTTTTTATTAAAATATCCAACACAGTTTTTGTTGTTTTTCACAAAATTCAGCATACATGTATAGACTGTAGTACGTGTTGTTGTTTTTTTTTTATCTTTAAAGATCATATTACGTTAGGCACTTTGTGTGTTGTTAAACCAGTGGTGTTTAAATTGATCGCTTTTTCTGTAGCTTCTCTTGAAGATGATGGGGAAGAGCTGAGGCGGATCAATCATCAGACATCAACATCCCTCTGTATCAACATACACCTCCGAACAGAGTCGTCGTGCACCGGTACTGATAAAATATGCATTATTTCAGGTTTGTACAACGCTAAGTGTACTGTTTCTGTCCGTTTTGATTGTTCAACAATAAGATGGCACAGAGTGTTTGTTTCTGACTGTCTAGTTTACGTTTCATTAGTTGTATCTCTTTGTTCACTGTAGATACTGCTGTCAGAAAATGTCCTAAATACGCTTTGTTTTTACCAACCACATTAACATGTTATGAAAACACTGTGTGCCTAAAACCAGAGTCACTTCAAGGATGGCGATTGTTGCAAATTATACTGCAGTTAAACCTGCTCATATTCAGTTATAAACAGATTATTTCAGGACCATAGTGCACAATGGTATTGTCAGGAAAAACTGTTTACACCGACAAACGAAAGTTATAGATCTGATGGTTCGTCTTGGCGTGTTTCCAGTGTTCTGTTAAAGGGTGGGTCTGTCTGTTTTGTGTTTTTCTTTCCCATGACAATCTGCACCACAAGACTAAAGTCCATGGGTAGGACAAGAATCGTGTCAAGGGCACTGACATATCGTACAAGTAAATGTAGCTTTTTATTGTAACATCCACAATGCTGATATCTCACCCAGGGAACTTTAATGAAAGCTATATATATTTATATATATTATCCTAACAGTAGAAGAATACTGATAAACAGAGAACAAATGGGCCTAATTTTAACCGATGCACATTGTTACTTACTGCCCTCATTCTAGCATCTTAAACAATTGTTTACACAAAGTGTACTATCATCATCACAATAAAAATGTATGTGATGATGGTCCTATCCAAGTAGCAACTAAGTTATATTGGTATATTTCTGCCAATTAAGATGCCTCATTTTAGCATCAGTTCCACACCTTTCGCGGGCTCATTGTGTGATGATTTCCGCAGGTCTTGCATTATTGAAGTTGTGGCCCTGTCTCAAAGTTTAAAGACTAAAGATTTTTGTTTATACGGGGCTTACATGATGAGAAATAAAGTTGTATTAAATCAGATTACCACAGTGACAGACAAGGCCAGCAGATTGTTCTAGCATAGGTGTGCCAATTGGTTTCTGGGTTATGAACTCACCACTAAGTTGCCAGTTTATTAGGTAGATGCATGTAGCTAAAACTAATGCAGTCCAATGCAACAGTTGTGAAATAAACCTTACCTTCATAAAGGTTATGGGGTCCGGTTTTAGTGTTGATTCATCTTTGCTGTAATTTTGGAATTTGTGGTGTGGTTGTAACTGAGAGGTGTTAGTGTTCCTAATTTTTTGTCCAGCCTATTTATATCAATGAGGGTATACTAAGTAAATGTAGATAACTCATGGGGGTGGACAAGGCCCATGGGGCCCAAGAGCTAATTTATACCCCAGAGCCGTCTTGAAGGTTTGTCGGGCCATGGCCAAGGGCTCGTTTTCTGTTCCTCTTTGAAAAAGTGACGTAGCCCTAAATATTCCTCTCATTCTGTAAACTTGTAACAAATAATAAATCAATAGTCGTTACAGTGAGTGTCTGAATACCAGCTTAACCACTGTAATAATTGCATAATTTGGCTATTAGTAATTGAGCTTTGACAGACCGTGTGAACGTTTACCACATGGGTTCAGCTGGTCCAGTCTCCAGGCAGGAGGAGCTAACCGCCGGGGAACTGCTAACCAAACAGCCCGTCAAATATGGGCAGAAGAGCGGACTTGAAGACCCTCTGCAGCAGGTTAGTCAAGCCTTAAGGTTTCAGAACTCACGAAATGACGACCATATAAACCTTTAACCCAATTCAGCGTCAAGTCCAGCGACTAAGCTTGTTGCTAATACCGGCAGACTGACGAACGTTAATGCTAACGAGCTCAAGTTGCTAGCTGGCGTTAGCTTCGTGGCTAACAGTTTAAATTGTAACCGGTGTCTCCGCTTCTTGTACGGCGTTTAGCAAGTGTTTTTAGCTCACTGACACCCCTCTTGTGCTTAAGTACGTCGATTTTAAATCATTGAGCATTCGTGCGATGGTTGAAAGCTTTGACTTTTTAACGTTTAGTCAACTTTTGTGGCAGCCGGTGGTCAAAGTTTACAAGTGTTGCCGGGTGCTTGACTGCCTCGTAACGACTTCTCTGCCTTCGTGGCTCCGTGAGCACAGACAGGGAGGGTGTACGAGCTGTAGCGTGAAGTTACAGCAACTATCAAAAGAGAAATGTGTCTGCAGACATCTAGTTGGTCCCTAAGGAGGACAAGGAATGTTTTTCTTTATTTAGTACAGTCACAGCAAAAGGTTCTCAAGCCGGTTTAACATTATTGTTCCAGTCTTGAGGTGAGATATTAAGCTACCTGTTAATGCTACCTGTTTGTCAGCATATTCGTTCACTGCCAGATACGAGTAACTATCTGTTAGTGGTAAAAACCGGGTGCTACTTGTGAATACTACACCAACAGAGGACACAAACATTAATAATACTGAGACATCTCTGTGAAAGCTGAAAGTAAATAAACTGAGACCAAACATTCATTCTTGACCTTGGATACGGTTTGACAGGTAGACTGCCCAGGTTGTGACCTTTTTAAATGACACTGTGAGCGTGGAACTTAATGGAGACCTGGATGTATTAAAGCCAGCCAGTGGATTTGGGCTTACACAGGCCTATTGAGTATTAACATCCTTCACAGGTTTGGTTTCCACGCCCCACCATGTCCTTCCTAAATTCTACATTTTTTTTTTTAGTGAAGCCTGGGTTTTCTTTCTTAAATCTACAAGAAGGGGGGAGAAACTTGAGATAGTGTAAGGGAGAGAAAAGGAGGAGACTTGAGATCAGTTATTCATGTGGGACAGAGTTGCTGTGGGGACGTGCAGTTTATTGTGGCATGCGTGCGAAGGAGAACAACATGATGGTTACAGCGTGTTCTGTGGAGAAGAGGCGAAGGAAGGGTAAATAATTGAATTCTTCATACAGCGAGGCTGTGGGTGCCATCCATGCATACAATAGTGACAATAAGGGCATTATTTGTTGGCCAAGGGTTTGCCAATTTGACGTGTGTGTGAGAGAGAGAGAGAGAGCATGTTAGTTGAGGAGTGTGAATGTGTTTAGACAGCCGCTGGAGAGGCAGAGGGGAGAAGTAATGGTTACCAAGATTATGTGGTTTGTGGTGTTTACACACTTGCCTGATATTGCGCCTTCGCAGAGACAAACAGTTCGTTGATGCTGCTGTGACATTTATTTTTGGGTTGCTAAATGGTGGTGATTTATCTGTTTGTGTAATTACACAAGTGCTCCGCTACTTCAGTCCCACCTCGATATTGCTTCAGCTCTGCTGTAAATGTGTAAGATCCCATTCATTTTGAAGCTGCGATTTTTTATCGTGCTAACGTTTTGTAATATTTTGCCACATGATCATGCGTTCCAATCTTAAGCAATCATTCCCAATTGCTTGGGGAAGTGGTTCAGCTTTTCAGGAAATTGCTAAACTGAAGAACAAAGGCCTGTAGATCTAGTAGAAGTTGTTGGGTTTTGTTTTACTAGTATTATGAGAGGTAATGTATCAAGATGTACTGTAAATACGAGTGCTCATTTAAACAGGGAGGAACCACATTATGATCTCATACCTGTTGGTTGGCATTGACAACCGAAAGGTCGAAGGTCACCGTGGCACTCTTGTTCTCTCAAAACAAGCACACCTCTCGTATTTCAGTGGGCACGGTGTCTGTTGGGTGTCATAGCAGCCCTACATCTGTTTTGTGAAAGCTGAAATGATCGGAGAGCCCATTTGTGACTCGAAATAAAGTACACAATTGTACCCAACTCCACGTGGATCTGAAGAGATTGTCAGCATGGTTTTAGATTTGGACACTTGGTCCCACAGGTATTAAACTTGTTTCCCTGGCTTCGAGCTTTAGATGACATTACGTTTTACTTTCTGAGCGTACCACCAACAGAACACCACAGCGGGGCACGAGAGGCGTCAAACTGATGGTGCCATACAGCGAGAATTAGATCAGGCACATTTAGTATCTGGAAATTATTTCCAAATAATTCTCCCTGAGGACTGAGAAAAACTGCACTGTTTTGCTGTTCTTGAATTTGTTAACCTTTTCACTTTACCCAATGAGCATTTGATGAATCCACAGTGGAACTGGGTTTCTCATAGGATGTTGTTTAGCCACCCAGACTCAGACCCAGCTCTTCACTAGAGCTGCAACTAACAATTCATTTCATTATTGATCAATCTGACGATCTTTTCACGATTAATCCATTAATCATTTTTACACAAATGTTTGTGTGTGTGTAGCTTCTTTTGGTCAACCAACAGTCCTAAACCCAAAGACTCTTCATGTACTGTCATAAGTGACAACGAAAAGCAGCAAATCCTCACATTTAAAAAGCTGGAACCAGGAAATGTTAGACATAGTTGGCAATTAATTTTCTTTCGGATCGATCAATCGACTAAACGTTGCAGCTCTGCTCGTCACATGATCAATGCCATTATTAGATGACCCAAACACTCGCTCATTGAACGTGTGGTATTCACTGGGTGAAACTCTGCCTCTGCAGGTTTTCCCAGGCAGGTTTTCCCTGAAAGTTAGTCTTTTATTTAAGTCTAATATAAGTGTATTCTTTCTAATGGTGTTAATGCAGGTGGTCTTTCATCACCTCGACTATCAAACACTGCGGGAAACGCACGAGCAAATCACTAGAGGAAACCAGACGTGTCTGTTTATATGGTTGTCTAGTGACAATCTTTTGGGGCTCAGGAGGACAAAATAATTTGACGCGAACATCAGGTCAGAGTGGGGTTAATTATAAGCATGTCATCCTGAGGAAGTAGGATGTGCCAGCTACCTACTCGGTATGCATATTAGTGGTTCTGTCTGAACGGCACAACAAAGCTCTGTTGTGAACAACGAACAATAGGAACAACAGCCCTTTTTTATGTTGCTCCCCCCATGTTCATTCGTTCAGCCTCCCCAGCTATTGTTTTCAGTGTTTCTTTTAATGCAAACTCGATAAAGATTTTTGGTGAACTGTACAAATAGTGATTTGACCATGTAATGAACATCACTGTGACAATTTGACATGTGATCTGAATGTCTAAAGAAATGCTTTAATGATGTATATTGATATTTTAAGGTTTTAATGTTTCTTAAATTTTTAAGTTTCTTCTCTTTGTCAGTTTCTATTACCTATTCCATTATGGCTCTTTGCTGATGTGCCTCTCGGTGCTCACTCCCAGGCTATAGCGGTGATCCCCCCCGGTCCAAGGCTGACAGTGAGGATGAAGACGATACTTCCATGACATCCTTTGGTGTTGCCGTCCGAGGCCTCCCCCTGGCCTTGGCGTCCATGACACAAGCTACCACCTCGGACTCACGCTTCCACCCTAAATGGCGGGCAATCACCGTGGCGACCCTTCTGGCTTTAGTGCTCATGTTATACCTGCACCGGACAGTAGGGGACAGAGACACTGCTGCCAAAGGTTACTACCGCAACAGAGTTCACAGTCTGCAAATGCACAGGGGGGTTGAGGGTGACATCTTCAGGGACGCTACCGGACAAACCGCACAAAGCCTCTCCCGCAACCAGAAAAGGGAAAAACCTTACAATGACACGTACCCGTTGAGTCCGCCGGAGAAGACGCTGCACGGCATCCGCTACCGCATTGGTGTGATTGCCGACCTGGACACAGCGTCGCGCAGCTCCAAAGATCAGACGTGGTTCAGCTACATGAAAAGAGGTTACCTGACTGTTTCCGATAGCGCCGACAGACTGGAGGTGGAGTGGGATGCTGAGACGGTCACTCTGGAGAGTCACCTGGCTGAGAAAGGACGAGGTAGGGGGATAATGACGCACATACTGATCCGTTGTTCTTTGCATATATCCACTGCGTTTGTGTTCTGGCATCGCTTGATTGGCTAACTGTGCTGCAGGTATGGAGCTGTCTGAGCTGGTGGTATTCAACGGTCACCTGTACAGTGTAGATGACCGCACGGGCGTGGTGTACAGGATCGAGGGCAACCAGGCTTTCCCCTGGGTAATATTACCTGACGGCAATGGCTCAGTTTCCAAAGGTCAGTCTCCAATAGACATCTTACCTCTGTCCATTGCATACATGTTGGTTTTCTACTATTTAAATGTTTTATTTTGTTTTTTAAAAATGTTTTATTCCTTCAACAGCACAACTTTGCACTCAAAAAGTCTATAAGTACCAACTACAAAACATATGCCCAAAGACCCATGCAACTTTTCTTAGATTGTGCACTATAGTCGGTAAAAAACAATCGGCAACACAAAATCAACAGTGACTGCGTAACTTTGGAAAGTTTGACTGCATATTTAAGAGGTTTAACTGCCTTCTCACTAATCAGCCCTTGTGTTGTATGAAGGATTCAAGGCAGAGTGGCTGGCAGTGAAGGATGAGCACCTGTATGTTGGCGGCCTGGGGAAGGAGTGGACCACAACCTCCGGGGTCGTCATCAACAACAACCCAGAGTGGGTGAAAGTTGTTGGCTACCATGGTGACGTGGCGCATGAGAACTGGGTGCCATACTACAACGCCCTGCGGAGTGCAACAGGGATCCAGCCACCAGGTACAAAACACATACACGTCCACATTGGCACCAAGGGCGTAGTTTTAGTTTCAGATCTCAGATCTTAATGGAGAAATACATAAATAAAACCCTGCAGAAAATTACTGTTACGATTGCACGTGTTTAAAATCACATTTACGTTACATTACATTTAGCAGACGCTTTTATCCAAAGCGACTTCCAAATAAGAACATTTAGTATCATTGGTTGATCATTTATTTTTACCGACCTCCACAATTACCCATGATTTGAACCTTTTAAACAGTGTTTATTCATTATTGAAGCGGCTAAGCCTACACTTAAAGCCACTCAGGGGCTGCATGAACGGGTATAGCCTACAGTTGACGCACTTGCATTGATTCCACACACTAGCATTAGTGACATAACAGAGTCCAAACTTTTTGCATTATAAAGAATATTTATTGTACTTGTTAATGGTCTTCAACTTATTTGGGCAAGATTCCATTAACCCTATATAGGGCACTCATTGAAAAACTTTGAAATTCAAAAAATCTACCTTAGGCTGTTATTGGAGAGCATAACAATATTTTTTTTGTGACATTGTTCAAAATTTTTCATTTTCCTGTAGAAGATCAAGGCCAATGAAGTTACCATATCGGGTTACTCGCCCGTCAGTGGTAAAATAAATACCAATAAGTATTTATATAAGAAATACAAGAAAAACACCTATAAGGTGAAAGAAACATGTGTTTTACAACATTTGAACATCACATCAGAACATAACAACAGTGCTGTTGTGTGTGTGTGTGTGTGTGCGTCTGATATCTAACGTGTGGAAATTACCAAAAGTAGTTACTTGCCCGATAAAGGGTTAACCCTCCATAAATCTTCCTCTTATCTAGATTTGCTAATACAACAATTATCTATCACGATATTCCAAGCATGCAGTAGCATAATTCAATTCAATTTTATTTATATAGCGCCATATCATAAAGTTATCTCAGGGCACTCAATCACATGGAGCCGGTCGGGACCAACTTCTACACACACAAAGACCCAACGTTCCCACCATGAGCAAGCACTAGGCGACAACGGCAAGGAAAAACTCCCTTTTAACAGGTAGAAACCTCGAGCAGAACCAGGCTCTAGGTGGGCGGTCATGTGCCTCGACCGGTTGGGTTGAAAAAAAAAGGAGGGAGGGGGGGCAGGAGAGAGAGAGCAGGAGGAAGGAGAACATAAAGCAGTACAGTACAACAGCAATAGCAGCACCGGCGGTCGAGCAGGAACAGGGGGGCAGCAGGAGCAACCACAGATCCAGACTCCACAGCGCCTGAGGCAGAAATACCTGCAGAAATCTTTGGGAGAGAGAGAGAGAAAGAGGGGGACGAGAGAAGCACAGCTAGGGGAAGAAGGTGAATTTGTGACGATAGTTATGCTGCTATAGGCCTAGACTATTGGGAGATTTCCCATGATGCACTGAGCTCCTCTCTTCTCTCTTCTTCTCTCCATTTGTACACACTCATATCCTATTAATGCTTGTTATTAATTCACCTTCTTCCCCTAGCTGTGTGCTTCTCTCGCCCCCCCCCCCCTCCCTCTGAGGATGTCTGCAGGTGTTTCTGCCTCCAGCACTGTAGAGTCTGGATCTGTGGCGGCACCTGCTGCTCCCATGTTCCTGCTGCTCTTGCTATTATTGTTACTGCTCTTCTTATTAGTTTTGCTATTAATAAACTGCTATTAACATTATTTGTATTAATGTTGGCATCAATACCATTACCACATCTATTACTTTTCATCTCTATGTAGAACTGTACTGTACTACTGTATGTTCTCTTTCCTCCTGCTCTCTCTTCTGCCCTACACACTGTCCTACAGTGTAACCAGTTGCAAAGCCATATCAAATATAGAAATGATAACGTGTTTTCATGTTGTGCTGACACCATTAAACTATGATGTACATGCATAGGCAATTCACCTCCATGAAACACAACAAAATAAAAAAAAAGATTTTATATAATAGAGATGTGAACTATACATATATATATGCAAGCATGCAAATCCCCCAAACTGAAACTCAACAGGGATCTGGAGGGACATGTTGGGATTCTGATACACTGTTTGTTGGTATATGAAAGTCATGGATTATGTTACAATGCTGAATTTACTTCCCAAAAGAAGAAGATAAAACTGAATCCAACTCTTATTTTACTATTGCATAAGAAGTGGCCAGACTCACTGACTGAATCTAAGCCATTCAATATTTTGGCTCCTAACTCACATCCACCCTTAAAGCAGAGGAATAAAGAGTGCTTGGGAGGTTTTAGTGGATTAGGAGGAAAGTTTGGGCTCTGGCATTCTGCGGCAGGGGATAGATAACTGTGAAAATGTGTGATTATAAACTAGCCAACAGCCGGTTCCACTCTGTATTTCAGTCTACCATGGTAGTGTTTTCTGGGTGTTGTCATATTACAACAGTATTACAACTAGATAAGGAAACTATTAATGTTTTGAGAAGAAATCCAAGATCACATTTTGAAGTTTGTCAACTCAATAGTTGGAGTCCAAATCTAAAGAACAATAAAAACTAGAATCATTTTTATTTGATGAAAGCTAATGGCACATTTTAAATGTTAGAACTATTCAGCCTACACAGATGATGGTAAATAATGCATGTTACAGGTGTTTAAAGATACTAAAGTTGAGACTAGACAGGCTTCTCCAAACAGTGTTTCTCAATCTCTAAACCTCAAACAGGATGTTTGTGTGCGTGACCAACCAGCTGCCAAATATCCCAACCAACGGATTAGAAATGTACCCAAGACAGCTGTTACTGTGTGTGCAGCTAAGGACGGAGCCTGGCTCAGTTTGAAGGACAACCTTGAGTATCTGAAGGATAAGTACAGCTATGGTTGTACTGGTAACTATAACTAATACTATAACTAAATACTGTGCTTTGGAACAGAGGAAACAGAACAGCAGATCAAACAAATGCTGAACTATAGATTGTAATGAGTTTCAAATTCTAGTGGAACAAAGGCTATCCCAGATGTGACGTCATGAATTCAGATGTCTATAGGTGAGGCCCCAAGTTATCATAATGATTATATTTAAAAGGATAGACCTTTGTAGGCTGTAAATGTTGAAGCGAGGTTCGTCATATTCGGCCTTCATTTTTTAAGGACCATGTAGATTATTGTTGATTATTATATTAGCTGTAAATCATGTTGTGTACTGCATGAGTGAATCTCGGCAGATGTCACACAAACATGACCTTTTGTGACCGTGTTGTGTGTTGAAGACGTATTTGTGAACACAATGATTTAAGAAATGTATTAGATTTTCTTTTGAAAATTTGGACATGGAACAAGCTGTAAACACAACATTGAAATATTGCCACCTTACAAAGTTGTTTTGACTTGTAAGCAAACACGGAGCAGTGAAACAGCCAGACTCAGTCCTATATTCACTCTCTTTTAGCTCCATTTTGCTCTCCACCAACCCCTGAGGAAAATATTTGGCTCTTTAGCTGCTAAATGCTCCAGTTTGTTCACCACCTAGACAACCTCGTCAGACTGCTGTTTGTTGATGAGCAGGTAGTGTATGGTGGGTTTTTTACTGAAAACAGCTGCTAAATGCTGAAATCAAGGTTGATGAGAGCAGTGAGTGTGAACCAGAATGGTAAAGGTCATAAAAACCAAAACAATGAGCTGAAAGATGCTAAAACACAAGCAAAGTAGTATAAACGTATAAAAATAGTGATGATACCTGCTGTAAAAGGTATTATAAACTACCTAGTATAATTACCCCAGAATTTCAGTGTCCCAGTGTGCTAAAACTATTTTGCTGCGTAATATAAGAGATAGAACACCATGACATGTTGTCCTAATACATGAAACTATCATAAAAGGCTGAGACAAAGAATGGATGTTCCAACACCTCATTGTGTATTATTGCGCTTATAACATATGGCCACTTGCAACAGATAAAAACAGAAACTTAAACTTGTTAGTCTGTAGTCAGTTCACTCTGGTTAGGTCTGTTTACTCAGTGAAAATTAGCTGATAACATAGGCTAGCACACAACGGTTGTTATGGTTGCCTGCAGTTAAATACCTTGAACAATTACTTTCAATGGTGGTTAAAATATGTTTGACACGTCCCATTAAACATTTCTTAACTAACAGCTGGCAGCCAATCAGAAACAAGTATTTTTAGTGGCTGTGGTACACACTCCAGCCACTAAACATTGTGCAGTGCATTGTTTCATGAAATCACATGGACACACACAGGCCAATGTATAAACAACAACCCACTCACATACAATCACAGAAACAAATGCATGTGTTAATTTAACACATATTTCCTCAGCCCCACACTTTAGGGCATACCGTACACACACATTTACACAGTTGACGTGTCACATTTTTCATAAAAATCGATCTTTGTGAGAGAGCCGTGCTGAGAAATGACACATGCCACGTCCTGAATGCACACTGGGCCTGTGTGTACCTATTTTCTGTTCCATTGTGATTTGTAAATCATTAATAAAGTACCGTGGGAGGCTGGACAATTTACTTTGACTGCTGCTGAAATAACATATTTGACATTGATGAATGTGAATGTATTGTGCACTACGCGGATGGATGGATGGGGGTCGTTCACTGTAGTAGGAGTCCAGTTGGGGGTGTTTGGGTGTAGAGTGTAAGCTTTTAGGTTGACAGATTCAGACAAACCGTGTTATGTCTGCCACTGTTGTTTCTCCTCACCTACACAGGCAGGTGATCCGACGGATTTAACAGGTAATTTAAACTTGTTCAAGTGTGCATTATCATACATGAGCACAGTAAATAAGTCTGAGCAAATAACGGAATTCTCTCTCCATCTCGGCTCCTCTAAGGCTCACACATGCATGCATACCGCTAAACCCCTCACCACACACACACACCAATTCATTAGTCATCCATCAGAGGAACCACCCCCACAGCACACACACACACAAACACACACACACACACACGCAAATATACACACACAAGAGCTCTTAAACACAAAGACTTTAACTACAGCATTTCCGCTTGAATATTTCCCTAGGGCCCAGTATAATGTTTCTGACTAAGGAGGAAGTATACATTATATCATTATATATGTGGGTTGGTCCCTTTATGGTGTGTTGCTGATAGGTTTTGCATAAATAACAGCCCATGTTACCTTGATTACTTCAGCAAGCACATATAACAAAATACCCTTACAAATGGGCAAAGAAGGCTCCATAATAATTTAATCAAACTGTTGTTGAATAATAAATCAATGATTAATTATTCATTCATTATTTCATTATTTATATGATTCATCAAAAAACTGCAGGCAGTGCCCTAAAGAGCACATGTGCTACAATACATATTCCAAAAGAAACAGCTGTCAATTGAGCACATTACACACACATAACACACACATTTACATTTTTTTGCAGTGTTAACATTTGAATCATTTGGTACAATAAACAAATTCTCAAAGTCTTATGAATATATGATATTTGTGCCATTCATTGCCATTCTCAAGGACTCAAAAGCATGGGTAAAATTTGGCCCAAATATGATTGATACACCCGATGAGCAGCTTTCGTAGGATTGAGTTTGACACCATTGTTGAACAGATAATCAACAATTAACCTAAGTGCATCCATGGTAAAGCCCCCCAACAGAAGCCAGTCACCACTAAATCATTTCCAAAGGAAACACTGAATTAAATACTGTACATTAAATAACTATTCAATTAGACATTGTTGTCATTCTGTCTGTAGCTAGTTATTTTGTCCCTTATCCGTCTGTTGTTGTTGTTTTATTTTCTTCCTTTGACCTTGTACCTCCTTTCCCCTTCATTTAGTGTATTTAATTTTTCTTTAACCAATATATTTTTCTCTTCGTCTACTCGCTTTTACTTGCTGCAAATCGTTGTCTCCCATAAGGTCTGTTGCTAGCCCTTCCTCTTCTGTGATTGGCTGGATCGAAAAAAACCTGCGATTTGATTGACTGCATATAAGTGCTTTTCACTGTGATCATCCAAAAATGCATGCTTGTGTTCACTTCCTGGATGATGGCCTGAAACATACTGTCAGTATAAAAGTATTGAGTATTGCAGTAGCCAGGAATTCATTTACCAGTGGGGCAACAGGAGACTGATCTTGTTAACAAGGTAATGGGAGCCTGCTTTGGGGGAAATCTGCTTTGTAACAGAATATGAATAAATGGTGTGAATCAAGGTGATGGGGGAAATAAATTAGGAATCATAATGAGCAGTTCTGAGCTGTGAGGCGAAAAAGATATTTATAGACAAAGACAGAAAATATGAATCACCCCAGAGATGAATTAATGGCTGGTCATTATATCATTCTGCAGTACTTTTGACTGGCAAGTTAAACCAGCTTACTGTACTATGCACTAATGCAAGCCTGTGGTTCTGTTTTTAATTTGACAACCAGACAGCTTGCTGTCGTGTGTGTGTGCAGTATACCACATAGACAAATTGATAGATGCATAATACGAGTTAAATGATCTGCGCCTGGGGCATGTCAGAGTGTAAAGCAATTTCATGGTTATCGATTCTGGCCTCAGTCATAGCTACCGCCTCCAAACTGTCTGTGACTCTCCTGCAGGTCAAGCTGGGGTCAATCTGAGGTTTCTTGTGACAACAAACAGCATCCCCTGCACTCCCAAACATACAACACCGCTTCCCAGATGGTGCAAAAAAAAGGAGCGCCAATTTAGGTAAATTTAGAAGGATTTTGAGAATATATTAACTCCACCAATCACTAAATATACTATTGCCAAACTTCCTCCCACACTGTTATTCAGAGATCAAAGGGAAGCGGGGAGAGCTGAGATTCCCTTTGTGGACATGAGGAGAGGAAAAGAGCAGAAGAAGGAGAGCTGTTCTGATTTAACAGGCTGCAGAGATGAAATAGAGATTGGCTTTCTTTGGCAGTTCATCAAAACAAAATCACACTCTGCTGCATCCCCACTTCCGAAGGTCATACAAGTAAAGTACACACACCTGAGGCTGATTTGACTTTTTAAAAATGTGTGCAGTTAGTGGTTTTAGGGACAAAATAACATGGCATACAGATTAGACTTAAAAAAAACCAATACACTTCATAATAGTATGACTGGAGAAATGGTGATATTAGTTATTCGATGGGTCAATAGGTAAGTCCACCACATCTGTGGTTACCACACAATGTATCCTAATGACTTTAGCTCAAGTGACACCGGCAGGTTTTGGTTCATAGTGAAAGTGATGCACCCCTTAGGATGAATTGTAACAATGACAATCCCTTAACATCTTCATCTAACGCCATGAGTTTTAAAGAGTTTGTGCAATACTGCTTTGTGATAAAATACCTGGAAAACTAATTCTATTTAACTAAAATCCCCATCAATCACAGCTGTACTTGTATTTACCACTTATGTTAGCATGCTAACATACTAAACAAAGATGATGACCGTGGTAAACGTGCTATACACAACATAACATGTTGCCATTGTCATTGTGAGCATGATGTTAGCATTTAGCTAAAAGCATCACTGTGACTGAATACAAGAGACTATCAATCTACTTCTACAGCGTAAAGCGATGGTCATGTGACAGTTTTTCACCAGCATACTTGCTAGCTAGGCTACATGTACTGTAAAATGTACAGCATATGTAGCCTAGCTAACAAGAATGCTTCTAATTATAATTGTCCTGAAATGGCCAGTTAAGGTTTCCTTAAAGTAATGTACATGGCTATTTATCATTTCTGTCCTACTAAAACAGAAAAAAAAAGGAATATCTGATAAAAGTACAGATACAGCTCCAACAAAATGTTATTTGTAATAATTATTTCACATGTACTGTAACCATTTTGTGTTTTAGTTGATCTTTTTATAATAAAATAACATGTACAGGTTACATGTTAAGATGAATAAAATAAAGTTCCCACAGCCAAAAGGTAGTGGACTGGCAGTAAGTATGCTAGCACATTAGCTCACTAGTAGCTACTCACTAGCTTGGCTGCCACATGACCCTCGCCTCAAAGGTTGCAGAAGCCCCTTAAGAATCGATCCTGCCTTTGTTGTAACCAGCATACTGTATTCATTCATTTTCTTGGTACGTTTTTTATGTAACTTGAAACTTCAGAGCAAATCAAGTCTAATTGAATCCTTTAGGTAAAAACTACAATACTCCAGTAGGACTTAGATTTATCCATTATTTTGTGGTGAAGGGCATCAGTAATAAACATCTCAAAAGAAAATTTGATCTGGGCCTTTCATGATTCTTCTCAGCGCTTCTTTTAACAAACATTTTGCTCAATTACAATGCTTAAATTCAAGGAAAGTAAAGACATGATTGATGTATCCCTCCAAGATATTTTTTCCACAGTAACTCAGCTGCCTTTGTCTTTTGTCGTGGCTCCCCTGCTGTGCTGATTGTCTCTGGCATATAGCTGACTGTATACTTTGGAGCTTAATGTTTTACGAAGAAAAGAGAGGATGACACAGTGACTAAAAAACAGGCTGCCTGCCATCCAATCCTGTCACCCGAGTACATCATCCATAATACAGCATGTGTGAAATGGCTTACTGGAGAGGAGATGAGACTACTGAGACAGCAGGGAGACCTTTGAGATAATGTATTTGTTACTTGACAGCTGACCAGATTGGATTTGTGTGTTTAGACAGTATTTTCATTTGCTGTGATTTTGACATTCGTCACTGTAATGATGCTGGCAATTAAACGACTGGAGTGTTTTGCAATCTGTGAAACAGCCAGCAGACCTGATACAGCACACAAGTTTAGTGCAGCTAGTTAACAACACGCACAAGTCTCTGTTTGTGTGTGTGTGTGTGTGTGTGTGTGTCTGTGTGTGAGACGGACTTGGAATGATTTCAAACTTTCAAAGATCTCAGTTCAGATCAGTTGGTTCTTTTATTATGCCACAGACCCTCTCCGGTTTGCGCTGTGGCTATGGCGCTGTGATACTTAGAAACATTCTAAGTTATAAAGTTATAAAAGAATGATTTGCCTCGCCTCAAATTACTGCTTTGCTGTCAGATATAACAGAAACGATGCAATTACAGTATTGCATCGTTTCTGTCCAGAACAAAGTCTCTTTCATCATTTCTCACTCCCTTCTCATAAATACTCATCGTGTGTGGTCCCCTTTGCTGTACGCCTCAGCCTTGCACATTCACTTCGCTTCCTGACTGTTCGTGCCGACAGACAGCTGAGGAGACTCCACTGTGGGAGGCTGCAGGACCTGACAATGCTGATTCAGCATTCACACTATTGTTAGGCCCAGATAGTCAGACACACAGCTGATGTTGATTAGCTGCAAAAACTCTGTCTGTGTTCCTCTGTTCTGATTGGCGGATTGACCTCTGACCTTTTGATATGTTTATAAACTCAAACCCATTTCTGTAAAAACAAACACACACACACACACACACACACACAGACACACAAACACTCAGATACACACACACAGACACTCACAAACACACACACTCTCTCTCTCTCTCACACACACACACACACACACACACACTCACTCACTCTCACACACACACACACAGACACACTTACAAACAAACACACTCAGACACACACACACACACACACACACACACAGACACGGGGACACACTCACACACATTACACACCAACACGCGCAGAAGCTACCATACACACACACACACACACACACACACACACACACACACACACACACACGCACACACACACACACACAAACAGCCTAAGGTACAGTTGAAGAAGCTGACCCAGTCCAGTTTCTGGTTTTCAGTTGACCAGTGGGGAAAACTGGTGGAGATGTGGGGTCAAGGCCAGTAGCTTTGGTAAGGCTTCCAAGCCTATACTGCTAGTACTATTTCAACCACCACTTCTGCATGTTTTAAGCAACAGAACCTTCTAACTATTTAACTTTTCAACTACTTTTTCAACTATTAAGCTTTTCATTTTAGTTTTTTGCTTTAGGAATCCATCCGTTTTTTTGACTGCTTTAAAAAGAAACAAAAATCTCTTCATAGACTCCGAGCAGCCAGCCATGAGTCTCAGAGAGGACGAGAAGACGGAGAGAGGAAGAATTTATGGTAAAAGGCATTCAAAAGATTGTATACAGTATGTCTTAATGAATTATAAATGCATAAATACAGTCAAAGTAGATATAATTGAGATTTATTATTATTTTTTATTTAAGCTTTTTTTTAATATGATTTAATATGATTATTATAATTTATAAATGTGTTTTTTTTATTGATGTGGGAGGAAACCGAAGCACTCGGAGAAAACCCAAACTAATACAGTGAGCACTCCTCACAGTTTTGAACAGGATTTGAACACTCACTGCAAGACCACAGTGTTAGCTGTTAGACCTGTTAGCCGATCTGAGGCTAACATTTGATGGTTGCAGAAAGTGACTTTACCACAGACTTGAATTTCTTGTTAACTCTGCTTTTCGTCTTTGGTGTTGCCAGATGTTGTTTAAGAGCCTCAATGATGTATTTGTTGATTGAGGTGTCCTGTAGCAGCAGGCACATCTGCAGCACTCCTGCACCGCCCATCTTCTTGCGCAGATTCTTGTGCACCGCCTTGATTGTCCGTTTAATACCTGGTCTGACAGCAATGTCAAAGTCTTTGATTTCCTCCCACAGCATCTCCTTCAGTGTCAGGACGGTGGTATTGATATCAACATCGGACAGATGATTTGACCGATTTTTAAGGATCTGATTAACCAGCCCTGACACCAGAATCCCGCAGCTCATTTCGTCCCATTTGCGGACTGGCTGTGCTTCATCAACTTCAACACTGACGGCTGGCTCATCAGTGACAGCGGGCTCATCAGTGATATCAGGTGCTTCTTCATCACTGACATCAGCTTCATCATCATCCTCATCATCACTGACAGTTGGCTCATCAGTGACATAGGGTGCTTCTTCAGACACAGGTGTCAAAGTGTCCCTTCTCAGTGGGAATCCTGACAGAATATTGATGATTCCCTTAATGCGCCTCAAAGCAACACCCACTCTCTCATGCTGTTGTGCCTGCTGGTTGAGCCAGTTCAACATCTTTTTCATGAATTTGTCCACTTCGGCCCGAATCTCGAGGAGTGCACTCTGCACCCCGCGTCTCTTCGATTGTGTTAGATGGTGGAATATGACATCACCCAGTCGCTTCGCAAGGATGTCGTTATGGCCGCTGGAAATGTTCCTGGCGATTATTTTGTAGAGGCACGTCTCCTTTGTTTTCTTTCTGATCTCGTGGTCGTCCTCTGATGGGATCATGTCCTCCACCAGGCAATCCACGCCCTCAATGAGCAGCTTCAGTGCTTCTTTGTCTTTATTTGGGGTGCAGCAGTTGAGTGTGGACCTTAGATTTGCCACAAAGCTGAGGATTGAGTCCTTGGCAAATTTGTGGACAAAACAGGTCTTGATTTTACTTTCCACCCGCTGCCAACAAGATGTTTTGCGAGATTTGATCTCTGATTCGGAACCACTTTCTGGTGATCCATTTGTCTTGTCCAGTTTAAGTTCTTCTATTATAACTCTAACAATCTCTAGTGCTGCATCTTCTGTATCTTCGGAGGAGTTGGACATTATCAGGTGGTATTCTTCATCTGAAACGTGATTATTATATTGGACGACGCCAATATAACTCGCCTGTTCCTCCAGGATCTTCTTCACGGCTTTGGTGGTTGTAAAGAGGAAGGTTTCCTCAGACGAAACGTTTCCTCGTTCATTCTTTGTCAGAGGAGTTACGAGGGTCTGCCACGACTTCTTAGTTTCAACCAGCTTCTTTGGACTTTGCTGGCCTTTCTCCTTATAACTCGGCCTGGATGGAATTTTGGCTGCGCAGTTTCTAAGTATTTTCACCGCGTGTTTCACCATTGCTTTTAGTTTGCGGGTGGAAGACGTGAGGACCAGCCGCTCCCTTTTCTTGCTGCTTCCGCTTTGCGAGAGCGCGATGTTTACTTTCTTCGTTATTACTTTCACCAAAAGCTTCTTCATCTCCTTTGTACTCTTGCAACAGATGTTCTCCTCAACACCCATCGCATTAGCGAAAGCAAGTGTAATAGAATCACCTAGAAACTTGTTGACTTGTTTTTCGGTTATGAGTCTAGAAGAGCTTCTTGGGGATTGGAGAAAACTCATCTCTTGTAGGCTTTGTTTGAATGCCTCATAAATGAATTTAGTTGTGATGTTAAATATATCCACACACATGTGTGTAAGGACATCTTCTGTGGCCTTTTCAGTAGAACCGGATACCATCTTGACCCACTGTTCCCGGGTCAGCTCGCACAGGCGCAGTAGGATGAGCTGGTGAAGATTGTCCAATGTGGCCAGTGGAACATCCTGATCCATATTCTCTGGTTTGTGTGTTGTGTTCATGGTTTTGAATGTTTGTTAGTCGCTGTGTTCTTCTTCTTGGAAGGAAGTGAATGTGTTTTGAAAAATCTAAACTAAACTATGACTTGGATTTTGGGTCCTTTTATACAAGCAGACCGCACATTATCCCACACATCAAAGGCACCGGGACGTTCCATTGGCTTTCATCCTTGAGTGATGTCACAACATTCCAACGACTTCAAAGGAAAAGTGAAAGAATTATAGAAAACCTCAAACCCCGCCCCCTAGCAACGGTTGTCCAATCGTTGCTTAGCAACCGTAACTGGCAAGCTTGTTTTTTTTCTATCCACCTTATTCAGAATCAGAATCAGAATCAGAAATACTTTATTAATCCCAGAAGGGAAATTGCTTTTTGATACAGTTACAATGCTCAATAAAGTTATTGAAAAAAGAATAATAAACAGCAGAAAAATA
>JAVQJD010101258.1:0-15910 GCA_036023655.1 Nannoperca australis
TTTTTCAAGGTTAGTAATTAAGAGTGGAAGATAACAAAATGTCCTTTCTAAAACGTAATCATCCCCCCCCCCCACTCCATTACATCAACAGCTTTGCCTTTTAGAGACAAAATAACCTCAGAAATTAACTATCTACAGCGGCAACATAAGGTCAAACGAAGGACTAAATAAAGTCCCAACTGACACTGCACATGGGACTCTGCTGGATCAGCAGCATTACAGAACTCAATCAAGGACAGTAATTCAATGACTTCATCATTAACCAGTGCTGCGTCATCATTGAATACATGAGTACATTGGTGACACAGTAAAGTACAAAATGTTAGTTTATCAGTTTGCATTCCTTGAAGTGACGACGCAGATGTCTTATTCTCTGTGTTTTCTGTCTTTGTGAATGTCTGTCTCTTTCTGTCTGTCGCTCACTGCGTCTCTGTCTCTCTCCAACCCTTCATCTGTTTTCGGTGCAGACTATAGTTTGTTTCAAAGGTCAATCAGTACAAGTCAATCATACTGGCAGGAGAAACGCAAACATCATAGTCTGTCAGAAGTTATGCGAGTGAGTGATGTATCCTCCCGCTAACGGCGATACGGAAGAAACAAACACAAGGAGGAAGAAAAACGCTTGGTTCAGAAATGTCATCTACACAGTATAATCATATGAATGGTACATATCAGAAAAGCTCTGCAGCTGAATTTGCTCGTTAAAAAGGACCGACACAGGATTTCAGAAGTTAACTAAGAGGAAATGAAATGTCACCATTCTCAAAACTCGTCCAAAACTAATGAAATAAAACTATCATTTTCCAATTTACAACTACACATTTGGGTTGAATGATTTGTTTTATGAACTGTAAAAATAAAGTGCAATTTGACTATTTTCATGTTTCATTTATCATGTAGGTTAGTAATTTTAAGAATTAAAGCGGAGGGTTTGAAATCGTCTTAATCAACAAAGAATGTGTACTGTAGTTTGGTTTTTATCATTCCTGGCAGGACCTCTGGCTAGCTATCCTTTTCTCAAATCACCCTTATCATCTCAAAGAAAATGAAGGAGGGATGGAAGCAGAGAGAATAAAGTGAGGAAAGGTTAAGTGCAGGTGAAAAAAGACAATAGAAAAGAGAAAGGAAACGTACTTTAAGAAGAGAGCAAGAAATTAATTAGATGATGAGAGGAGAAAAAGTGGATGATGAGGAAGTTAGTGAGAGGAATAGCAGAAGAGCTCCAAGAAAGTGAGAATGAAGGGCAAAATCAGAGAGAAACTGTAGCCATCATTTCACCTCATAAAAACGTCTTTGTGTTGGCTGAGAACACGATGGGCCGTGTGAAGGCCCTGCGGACCGATGGGGTACAGCACCACCTTGCATTTTCCGCATTTACACCCACGGCTGTCTTTTGTGAATATTAAACTTTATGTAGCTGCTGGTTCTGAGCACTTCTCCTCCACTAATAAACTATTTAGGGTTTAAAGGAATAGTTCAGTAGACATTTTCAGAAGTCATTCTTAGCTTCTTTACACAAGGGGTACGTGAGAAGATCAACACCACTATCATATTAGTGAAGTAAATGTGGAGCCACAGCCAGCAGCTGGTTAGCTTAGCTTAGCATAAAGACTGGAAACAGGGGGAAACAGCTAGCCTGGCACATCAGTGTCTCAGCTGGTTGCCCGGCAACTGTTCTTGGCCAAGAAATAGTCTGGCACATAACTGCCCAAGAAACACTGTTGTTTTAACATATGGATTAAACAAATGAGATCAAATGTGATACTTAGTGAGCTTTAGAAGTCCCAGTAGGCGGTTTTGTCACCTTTGTACAGAGCCAGGCTAGCTGTTTCCAGTCTTTCTGCTAAGCTCAACCAACCGGCTGCTTGCTGTAACTTCACATTAAGCGTACAGAAACGAGAGTGGTATCGATCTTCTCATCTAGCTCTTGGCAAAAAAGCTAATTTCCTATAATGTCGATGGTATCATTCTTTAAATCATTGTTTTGTCTTTCCAAACTCTACAACTTTCCTCATCATCCACTTTACCGCCCGTCACTAAATGCAAGACACTTAAATGGCATGTGCTCCAAGTGATTATTTTTGGAACAATCACCTTGCCTGTAGGTGGAGGAGGTGGAATAAGCATTCATTCTCTGTCACAATCTCTATTAGAAGCACTCTAGAAAGCTGGTAGGCCCACTTAGCACTGTAATAAATACTCAGAGCCGAAGCACAGTGGAAACTGAGAAGGGACAAGAGTGGGAGATGACGAAGGGAGAGCTGATGAGGAGATGAGAAAGATTGCAGAGAGAGAAGGTAAGAGGAAGAGGAGGCAGAAAAGGGAAAGCAAAGGGTGGAAATTGTTATGAAATGAATAGAGAAATATGCAGAAGTGAGAAGGTTGAGAGTGACAGAGAAACAAGTGAAGATCTAGAGATCCCCTTGAGCTACTACTCCCATGACCCAATGCAACACACATTTTATCTTTCCCCCCTCTTTCCTCTTCATTCTTCTTCTGCGGGATGTGGCGTGGTCGCGGCTGCCAGCAGGGGCTTGGCAAAAATAGAGCTCCGCGGCTGACGCAGCTCGGAGGATTGCTTCCTCCCAGTTCTGTTTTGTCTGGACGGCCATTTGTGTGAATTATGACCCAGCTTCTAGCAAGACACAGCAAACATCTGCTAGCTGATTGGCTCATAAATTCATGCAGCACCTCAAGCGTCCACCATCCATTGTGTTGTCTGTAGTCAAATAGAAACAACAAGAGGCCCGTCCTGCCAGGCTTGTTCCAGGTCCCAAAGGCGATGACTAACAGAAGTCGGCCTAATGTTATCTGTTGTTATGGTAAATGCTGCAATTAAAGCCATTCTTGAAGCTAATTTGAAAACATAAAAAAAATACAAATGTGATGCAGGGAATTTAAGTCATGTCAGTAAGTGAGGATTTACTGAGAAGTCTCAGTTTGAAGTTCAGTTCCACTATTGGAAAGAAACACCAATCAACAAGTCCATCACTTTTATATTTTAACATTTTAATGTATTTTTTACTACAAGATTGAACTGAGGTTATTATTGGCAGACTACTCCAAGTGGCTGGAGCAGAAAACATTCTTTCCCATTTCTGTCCATAAGATAGAAACAGGAGATGTGATCTGCGCTAATGATTGCAATTATTGATTAACTCAAGATGCAAGATGGTTATGTGCTGCATACTCCTTTAATGTCTTGGCTGAAATTATCCCTGCAGCAAATCAGGGACCAGGTCATCTTTCTTGTGGAGAAAGCATTGAAAATGTGTGTATTGCACAGAGAAGAGGAATGTGAAGTCAATAGGGGGACCAGTAGCTCGTTTTTGACTCAGGGCAGCATAGCAGGTTAATCTGTCCATGCCTCTAACACACTGCCATCCTGTGTCTTGTAATGGTCCCACTGGGTTTTCTAAAAGGAATGATGCAAGGCCCCGAAAGCCACAAGCTCATAACTCATCTGCTTGGACGCTGCACTGCCCACAATCACTGCATGGACAAATATTAGGAGTGTCTTCCTTTAAATGGAGCTGAAGCCCAACAAAAACTCTGTCTCAAAGCACCTCTCTTGACTTGTCCGCCTCTACCTGCATCTAGGACGTCATAGCATATTTCTTTTCACTGTCTTTTCGTGAACTAGTGCCCCTGACATTTGGATGTTGGATGTGGATTCACCACTCGTGCCACAGAAAGCACACACGCGTACCTTCGTGTAATCGCTGCCCTCTAACTTCGAGGTCAGAGTAGTTACACGAATTAAAGCGGCTTAGAGTTCTTAAGACCCACCAGCCAACACAGAATTGACCTCCTAAGACAGACACAAACTTGGTCAAACTTCCCATTAAAAAAACGATGGAATTTAAAGACAGAGCGGACGGTGAAATGAGTACAAAGCGTAAATAAATATTGCATGTTTGTCCCCCCCCCCCCCATGTGAACACAGGTGTGTTGTTACCTTTGATTCCGGCTGGCTGGGCACGGTAGCCTGTGGTCGGTGAAGCTCTCGGTTTTGTGGTTCATTCTCCTTTTCGCTGATTTCCGTCATCTCTGCTCAGAAAATGCTCATTCAACAGCAAAACTGACTCAAATTGATAAGTCCAAGGTGACAGAGGAATGGGTGAGCTATGCGCACAGGGGTTTAAACATCGCTACGGTGTCTCATCCGAAGAGGTAGCGCTAGTTTGAACTGTCAAGTCATCTCTCATGGGCAACGAATTTGCTTTTAAGTATAAAACGGCATTCTGTCGAAAAGGTGCTTCTTGTTTTCTGGTTTAAATTGGTGCAGAAAAGACCGATATTGATATATTCGGTGGAAGAAATGATCCAGTAGCCGCTGCCAGTAGGTTTGTGTCCACTTCTCTCCGCTGCCTCGCTCCTCTTGTCCGCCGGCCAGCCTGCTCCCCTCGCGCGCGCACACACGCGCGGTCTTACAACAACTTTGATTTCGCTGTGACAACGTGCTTCGCCCTTTTCGATTGGTCCGGACTTCTGAAAATACGCCAAAAGGACCGGCGGTGAGCGTCGGGGATTGGCTGAGAGCTCATGACGCTTGGAGAAGTGGGTGGAACAAGATTCAAGACAGTATTTATAGTACAGTACCGGTATTTCATTTTCGTGATAGAGCTTTCTGTATTATTAGTATCCAGTAATGATATTCACCTCAACAAAGTGGTATATATTTTTTACAGTATTATAGAGATGGGTGACAAATTAAAGCAATACGCATAAAGTGAACCAAGTGTTGCATGAGGTGTACAACTCTCTTTAGTGGAGGGATGAACGATATTCACTGGAGGAAGAAGTACTTAGATCTTTTATTTATGTAAAATTACCAATACCACAGCATAAAAATACTCCAAGTACAAGTACAATGTAAAAGTCCTGCATTCAAAACCTTATTTAAGTAGAAATACACAAATACTGTCAAAGTATACTAAAAGTAACCTACAAAAAAATAGTACTCATTATGCAGAAAAGGCACATTTCAGTATAATGTATATTATATCACTAGATTAAAATGAATGTGTAAACATCACTAATGTTGCAGCTGGCAAGCTTATTTCAACTGTTTTATCTACTGTCGGTAGCTTAATCCATAATAATACATCATCATTTATTAGTTGATTTATTTTTTGTGTTAATAATCCAAATCTGCAAAGTATCTAACTAATGTCAGATGAATGCAATGGAATAAAATGTGCAATATTGGTTTCCAAAAGTTTATGGAGTAGAAGTATCAAGTAGCAGAGAATGGAAATACTAAAGTACAAAAGTAAAGTACATCACTTGAGTAAATGTACTTAGTTACATTCCACCACTGCTGGTGGTTGTATCCAAGCATCCAGTGAAGCTTACTATACTGTACTTAAACAGAATTATGAGGTATTTGTACTGCCTACTTGAGTGATTCCATTTGCTCTTACCTACTTCTCTTCCAACATTTCAGAGAGAAATATTGTATTATTTACACATTTATTTGACACCTATCGTGAATGAAATGAAAGATTTTACGTACAAACCTGTGATCATCTTGTGAAGTTGTTACAGATTAAACTTCCCAGCACCATATAATGTAGTTACAATAAACTTCAGCTCGATCAACTACAGTAATAGTCAAATGTTATTTCCACATTAATGCATAAGCATAATGCATAATATAATATATAACAATAGCCTTGGCCATTTGTCGGTGAATAACAGATCTGTACTTTTATACTTAAAGTAAAGTTTTGTTCCACTCAATTATTCGAGTTTGTCCTTTGATTTTCCACACATCGGAAGCTCTTGATGAAGTTGCATTATTTCAAAACAAATGTGCTTACAACAACTGAAATCATCTAATTGAGTCATTTTAAATTATGCTTCTCCTGCTCTAGTAAAACAACTAAAAACACAGACCCTCACAGGTGCATGCTTGTCCTGTACCTGCTTATACATCAACAGTTCCGCTTAATTCTTATGAAACCAATAACTAGCAAAACAAAATGCTATCTAAATCTAGTATGAACATTACCAGCTAACAGTGTTAGCACAATCGGTGAGAGCCACAGGCAACCAGACAGACACCGCAGTCCACAGAGAGCACCAGCAGCCAAGCATGGGTGGCTGATTCAGCACCAAGGACAGCTCCTCCCTGCCTGCCTCTGTGTGTCTGGGTGTGTGTCAGTAATTACCAGTCTTCCCTGCATGTAAAACTGCATGATTTCATTGTAACCAAATTATGTTTATTTCTAATATGGACACGGATAGAGTTTCTCTTATCAAACAAGCTCTGTTTTGTTTGTTGCATTAACACCTTGTGTACAGTATGCAGTACTCCACCATACACTATCACTGTACTTATTATATGTGACGTTAACAGGACAAGAAACTAGATAAGTGCACATTCCATACAAGTCTGCTTTTGGTGCTGGATTTAATTAATATTTAGATATTATTCTCAAACAAAGCAGTTCATCCTTGAGCATGGAGACAACACAGTAGACTGCTTCGATCTATCTATGCACTTTTTTCATTCTTAAAACTAATTAGGATGGGAATCACAAGTAAAATGTAAGTACATCTTTACTTTCCCGTTGAATGAGATATTCATATTCGTCTCAGAGTAGTTCTGTACACCATGTCCATGTTTTTTTTAGTGGCATTTGTCTGAAACAATCATGGCTGGCCCTGAGCAGCTTTGAGAGTGAACTGAAAGGCTCTTCCATTCTCCATCACTGAGACAATATTGTGTTGTGGTGCAGAAGGTAATTATGCAAATGAAAGACCATATTATTTGATCATAAATGCATGAAAAAGCTGATAAGGGCTTCTCAAGGGCTTCTCAGTGTAATTGTGTGTGCCAGAGATGGAGCTAGTATATTTAAAACTCTAGTGTGAGTTGAGAACTTGACCTTGCTGCATATATTGTAGTGCTGCATATATACAATATATATTGACTAATTAATTTATGTTCTTTTACTTTAGATATTTCCTAATGCTTTAAAATGTCACAAATTCTGTTTTTGTTTGCATGTCACAGATCTGATTTGTCTTCTGATTTGTCGTCAGGCAGCTAACACTCAAAACTGAATCTGTCTTTTTTTAATTAGATCTCAATGCCCACATTACCATTTCTGTATTATGTATGCAAGTTAATAAAAGTTTGCCATTGAAAAACAGCAAAAAAAAAACAGCATTAATCTTCCACAACAAAACACATGGAAGACAAAAAAGAAGAAATTTGCTCTCATGGTATGCAGGAAGTCTAGCTGGTATCCATTTTGCAGCGTAATGTTTTATTAACTGCTCGGAGGAACTTTTTTTCGCTCTACTTACGAAACACTACCCCCCATCCACTTTCTCTCTCTCTGTCTCTTTTACATACACACACAAAAATACACACACATTCTCAAACATAGTCACCCAGTACATTTGACATCACATGTAACTGTGTTTGAAGGGTGGGACATTTTGAACATGTCCTGATTTAAAAACAAACAAACACTGTGACTTCCACACAAGACTTGTAAAAGATGAATCAACAAAAAAGTGAAACACAGAGAAAAGACAAAATATATTGGACCAAGTTACACACAGCCACTTTATATTTTATCTGTCTTGCATCCCCAGTCTTATTCTTTCCCCCTGCAGCTCCAGGTGTCCTACTGCATTTCCACATCTGTCACCTAAATGATACGTTGCACCATTCACTGCACACCATCTAAAGTAATAGAACATGCACAGAGTGTGTGTTTTTACTGTGTGTGTGTGTGTGTGTGTGTGTGTGTGTGTGTGTGTGTGTGTGTGTGTGTGTGTGGGTTTGTGTGTGTAAAGTGGAGCTGCAAGGAGCAAGCGAGTGGGATTAGGGTCCTGTCTCTGGAAGGAACACGACCTGATATGACTCTATTTAATCTCCCCATCCACTCAAATTAGCATAACCCTATTCCTATCTGTGCTTCCTGTCCATCCATCCTCTCTTCTTCTCCCCTCCCATTTTAAAATTCATCACTCTTCACTCTTCCCCCCGTTTGCTAATTATCACTATTCATCTGTGCCAACTTTGTTTCTCATGTACTTCCAGTGGAAAAGGAGCCATATCACAGCAGGCAGTCTAGTGAGACAGCTGACATCAGCTGTCTCTCAGCGCAGGGTGGCCAGAGAGTTTAGTTTTTGCTTTGGAAGGCTTAGGTTCTGCTTGGTCTGTGGTTTCTCTGGAGTCTGACATGTTCCCACGTGGCGCTGTTTGGCCACAATTCAGCACAGATCCTTCTAAACAATAATAGAGTATGATGTGTGTAACAATAATGTATGTTTCGCCATTATCACAATCATTAAATTATTACATAAAACCATAACATCCCCTGAGTAACTGCAGCACAATCCAAATGCTTTATTCTTCTTTGTTATATGCATTAATACTCCATAATCAGAACATTGTACTGGGGAATGACCTTGCTAGTGCAAATGTCATCTCTCTATCATCATATCTCCAACGTCTAAAGGAAGTGAGGGACAGTAAATTAAGTATGTATACATCTAACTTAGATCTTCCCTGTATGGTACCAACAGATTTTAATAAACAAAATTCATCTGGGTAACATTAAGTTGAAGCGAATGCATTAGTCAGCTGCTGACCATGTCTTTATAAATATGTTATTGGTCTCAGAAGGAAAACAACAACTTAACAGTAAAAAAGAAAGTATATATGTATATAAATGCAATATAGTGGTAAATGTAAAGGTAATAACTGTGGAAAGGTTATACTAGTGAATAACTAATGGTATTTCATAATGTGCTTACTTCCATATACTGAGACTTAAAAAACTACTGGCTCATAGAACAAGTTCCAACACTGTGAGTGACCATCAAGGATGGATAGGTGATATTTGTCTATACATGAAAGGAAATATTATAAATAAAACATTACAAAGCAGAACACTAGCAGTAAATAAACGATTTAATTAATTAAATAAATCACAATTATCCTTACTTACATCACCTAATGCACCCACAATCTTGGCTTTTAAATAATTCCTCTGGTCTTACAAAACACAAGAATCTAATATAAATGAAATACAAAACAAGCCATTAAACATTCAAACAAATCCATGTAAAATTAAGGAGGTAGAATAAAATGATATGGGGGAAGAGTCCTTATTTGAACTTACATAGGTTGTTGCTGCAATGGCTTGGAGGGGAAACGACTGACAGGCCTAAAGAGAGATGTGTATAGCAAGTATCGGCAGTCTTTGCAGGGAGTTGGGTGTAGTGGTTAAAGGGGAAATCCAATGATTTTACACATCAAAGTCTGTTTACAGACCACTGCTACATATCTGAGAACAGTTGTGTAAAGCTTTTTGTGGCTCCAGAGGGATCTGAGAGAAGTCTGCTAAATTACTATTATTGCTACTAATTATTATTAAGAGATGGCACTTGAGTCGGTTGGGGCTGAAGACCCCAAGTTTGAAAGTGAAAAGAATCTGGGGGGTGTTCAGTTAGAAAGAAGTGAGCTCCCCAGACCTCTATAGCCCACTCCTCATCTCTGCTTGAGGCTAGCAGCCCGAGGCTACATTAGCCGCTGCTAGCACAACACACCTGAATCACCAACCAAACTCTCACCTGTTGAGATGCATAATGTAGGTGCAAGGTGACAAGGAAGAAGAATGTGTGGAATTAAAAAGACAATATATCTTGTTCTGCTGCACTGATCTTGTAAAACTGCACTTTGGGAGTCTGACAATGTTATACAAGTGCATTTGGTGGAGTACTCTTTTAATGATCAAACTAAGCAGGTGATTTAGTGACTACATTCCAATAAATTCCTTTCACTCTTGGCCATGTGTGCCGAACGCTCTCAGCACCCACATTTTGCTTATGTCACTTGAGTCTGAAACACACTGAATGATTATATATATTATTGTAGACCTGAGATGGCTGATTTTCAAGATCTTGGCGAGTGTGAGTCTATTCATAATCGGGTAGGTCACTGAGGATAGTCGCAACATGTTATCTTGTGTGCAGCGGATTTAGGATGCAATCTCTCGCCCGTGCCAACTGAGCACCAGAGCAGTCGGAGCTATCCTGATTTGAACTTATGACTGGGATCCAGACAGATGTGTATGCGATCCTGTAGTTGTAGCTGGTTTATGATGGAAATCTAAACAAAGCCAGTCATTAAATCTGTGGTGCTATATGTACTTAGAGTGCTGTCGTCCCCTAAAAGAAAAACTTACATGCTGCTATAATGTTCCTTTTTTTGCCTTTGCACAATGGTAAATAATAGAAATAAGAATGCTGAACATTGTGGCTCAGTAGGTTTCAACGGCAATGTGAATTTAAAAACCCTCAGCATCTGAATAACAGGGAAAACAGGAAAAAATCTTGTCTCATGACGACAACAAAGCTTCAAGTCACTCAGCCGTGCTTAAAGCTGCAAGCGCACTAGGAGAGAAAAAAGTGTGTTAATTTAAAGATCCTCTTCTATTTAAATTAGAAATCTTAATTTAAACTCTTTGATGTAATGAACATCCACAGATCACTGCTGTATCTGGGTCAAATGTTAACCTACTAATTCCTGATAGGAGACAAATCTCTTTCATGATGTAACAAGCAAACGTTTGCTCATGTGCAAAACTGCCTTGTTGTTTTATTTATCACTTTGAAGGGTTTCTCACCGTTAGCCTGCTCCTTGTGGAATACATGGCCCACTTCTTTCTACATGTGTGTGGTGGATCCATGTTGCCGTTTTTTTGTGTTTTCTCTTTTTTCATGACAAGAAAGGGGAAAAAATACATTGTGTCCCCATTGTACACCTGATGTTAGATCCAGTCTACCAGGTTAGCCATGAATTGCACAATCAAGGTTTTTATGGTGTCAGGAAAACAAGATGGAGGAGGAGTCAGGAGAGACAAGGAGAGTGAAAAAGGAGAACGGTCTTGAGGTATGCTTTCATTAAAATGTATCACATTTTAGAGCCACACCTTTAAAATTTGTAAATGAATCAGATTTTTTTAATCAGTTGAAACTCTCAAAATAGAAGTTGATAATTTAATTACTTTTGCAAAACTGCCATATATAGAAAGCAACATCAGATATTACACTTCAACAACACTTCAATCACTGGGAGCACAGGAATGGAAAACAAGGTGTGAGTGTTACATTTGAACAACAGATGCTATTCAGGTATCTGACCGTGAGATGAATCAAACGTTCAGTCAAATGTGTATGTTTGTGTTGTGAGGCCAAAGCAAACAGTGAGACACAGTGACAGGTGAAGAGATCACAACCCAGACTTTAACCTCATTATAACAGAATAAAATGATTATATTTTAACAACAACAAAAAATTAAATAGTCTGACATTAATCAGATTACATCCTAATTATTCTAATCTGATTATAGTAAGAAAACACATTACATGCTGCCTCACACACTAAATAACGTGGATCGTTACACGCTCAGCGAGCAGTCCGAGAAAGAGGAAAATAATGTAGTTAACCAGGAGAACATGTGGTCTGTATATAGCACTGAGATTAAGATACACCTTCCCTTATCTTATGAAATATTTATAATGTACATAATGTATATAGAGTAAAGATTTGTTAAGAAATCTATCTGTAGAGGCTACACTAAACAGTATACATGCTAACATCTTACCATTTTGACACAAATAAGACAGAAAAACAGATTTACTTGTATAGGCAAAGTCAAAATAATTTGCTCAACAAATTGACAGCTATATTTAGCTCCAGAGGCTACTGTGCCAAGTGTGTCTGTTCAAAGACTGTCAGTGTGTGATATTGTGCGTGCATGATCATATGTCTGCCATAGTTTTGATAGATAATATGAGCTAAAACTCATGTAAAGCTCTTATTTGGAAGTCGCTTTGGATAAAAGCGTCTGCTAAATGCCTATATGTTATGTAATGTAATGTAATGTAACTCTGGAACCTTAAATCTCAGAAACATTATTATTTTATCCTGTGGTCTGTTGGTCCAATCTATCCATATAAGCTATGCCCATTACGTACTGATTTTCCACCATTTAGTATTTTGTCCAAATTTGTTTTTTTCACTACTCGTCCTACAAATGTTGAGCAATGGTAACCAAATTAGGTACAGAACATCTCTTGACCAAATCAAAACCAATTACTTTTTGGGGTTTTGGATAATCCATACAGCTTTGCTATAGGTGGCCCTCAAAATAAATGGGCTTATATTACAAAAAAGCATTATCCCTGAATGCTTTGTGCTGTTGCAATCACATTTGGTAAACATATAGAAAATGTCTGAGTGAACGTGACAAATGTGGTACCATTTGACGCCTATGGCACCCATGGGCTATCTGTCCTTCACATATCTCGAGAACCATTCATCCGATCGACTTCACAAGAACCAGGAAAATAGATATTTCTCCAATATTAGCTTCTCTACATTGACCCCTGTAGAATCCAGAGAAGCATTTTAAATCCTTCTCCTCACCTACAAAGCCCTTATTGGTCAGGCATCATCACCAGCACCATGCTCCTAGAATGCAGGGTTCCTTGTGGTTCTAGAGTCTCCAAAATTAGAATTCAAACAAGTGCCTTCAGCTATCAAGCTGCTCTGATGTGGAACAAGCTCCAAGTTTGTTTACGGGAGGCAGACACCCTCCTTACATTAAAGACTAGGCTTAAGACTTTCCTCTTTGATAAAACTTATAGTTGACTCAGGTGAGCACTGAGCCAGCCCTTAGTTATGCTGCTTTAAGCCTAGACTGCTAGGAGACTTTGTACAGTTATTTCTGCCTCCAGTGCTGTAGTGTCTGGATCAATAGTTGCAGGGCACCAGCTATACCCCATGTTCTTGCTCAACACTCGATGCTGCTATTATTGATTTTGGTCTTATTATTAGTATCATTATATCATTATTATTTTTTTTCTTTTTATTAACCCTTGTGCTACCCTGTGGAGAAGACACTGGGCCAAGACAATGGGCCACTGGGTCAATGACTCGGCAAGGTAGCACACAGGTTAATATTTGATTCAGCGCTATATGAATAAAAACTGAATTAAATTAGATGTGTTGCAGAGGACCCATGGGAGTGTAGTGTTGAGTGTGAAGTCAGCCAATGCACTGTTCACAATGATCCAACTATACTATAGGACCCAGTCACACCAATTTCTACTGAAAAATTATTAAAAATAAAATATATACACTGATCAGCCATAACATTTTGACTACTGACAAGTGAAGTGAAGAACATTACAATGACACCTGTCGGGGGGGTATATCAGGCAGCAAGTAAGCCAAAAGTAATCCAAGGAAAGAAAACTGGTGAACTGGCAGCCAAGGTAAGATAATGCACCATGCCACACTGCAACGTCAACGAGTTCAAAATGATCAAATCCAATCGAGCATCTGTGGTGTGGTGAACAAACAAGTCCAATCCATGGAGGCCCCACCTCGCAACTTACAAGACTTAAAAGGATCACCTGCTAACGTCTTGGTACCAGATACCACAGCACACCTTCAGAGGTCTAGTGGAGTCCAGGCCTCCATGGGTCAGACCTGTTTTGGCGACAAAAGGGGGACCTACACAATATTAGGCAGGTGGTCATAATGTTATGGCTGATTGGTGTATATCCACACATACTGTGCAAGCATTCTCGCAAATATTAGTGACAATATTAAATGACATCAGATCTCTGTGTGGACATGTGCTATACCTGTATCTCAATGTGTCTGGGATTGTCTATATACTTCTCAATGAGCAGCCTGTCATCTCCAAAGCTGGATGCTGCCTCCTGGGACGAGAACCGAAAACCTTCCCTGCAACAGTACACACAGTTGCAGCATTTGTAAAAGGTACGTTTTATAAAAGTTTCCAGTGTTCCGTATTAGTAAATTAAATTAAATTGTATTTATATAGCGCCATATCATAACAAGATCAACTGTCTCACCAAGAGCAAGCACTAGGTGACAGTGGCAAGGAAAAACTCCCTTTTACAGTTAACAGTTCAGAGAATTGAAGGCGATGATTTACTAGCTTCAGTAGTAAATGTATCTTAAATAAATAGTAAATTAAAGTTGTTGGATCAGCGGCAGTAATATCATTTGAAGTCCAAAATATGCTGTCTGATTGTTGTACATTGTCTTCATTAATAAATATGTTAAAAACAAAATGATGAGACACCATCAACACCAAAATACAGTATGTGGCAAGCAATCCAAACCATCACAGGCTCCAAAAGCATGTGAGACATCATATGCCAGGATCACATTCTCCCCCATGAAACATGCCAAACTTAGTATTCTGGGCTTCAGTACTACACTCTGCAACTGGATATTGGATACTTCAACTCCTGTCTACATCCATGGAGCAGAGGTGGATGAACCGTTTTATCCCTGTGTTGTAGAATGTCAAATAAATAAACCTTGAGATAGTGTGCACTGAGGGTGACAGAAACAGGAATACCTTGTCTCCTCATCATTCCAAGCAATCCTCATTCCTTTCCCTCCTCCTCCTGCAGATGCTTTGATCATCACTGGGTAGCCTTGCAACAGAAGAAAGATAAACACCATAATTGTAAAGGTGCATTTGTAAAAGTGAATTTTTGCTTTACTTTATTCACAGAAATAAGTACCTTTAGTAATCAGATACAACATGAACATCAGAGTACTTATAGTCCAATAAAATATATTTAGCACTGCAATATACACTTATACAATATACAATAGAATATACACACATGTAAAAGGGACAGTTATGCCATGGCAGTTTGGGGATTTCAATCATTTTTACAACGAAATATTTATTTTATACATGTTTGTGGGTTTTCTGGAAATATAACAATATGAAATTGCCTCTTAAATTTCTGCCAGTGATAATAAGGAGAAATATGGCTTGTTTGACAACTAGAATGAGCCACAAACATCACAATGGAAATGTCCAAATATTTGAAAAAACCTTTAACAGATTTACACATGGGGAATGTTACATGGGGTCATCTCAAAACAACTTTAGGTCCCAAGATCATCAGTGCAAACAATTACTGTGGAATTACAAGCACTTGGAACATTGTTCTCTTTGTCAAGGTCTGAAAGAAACTCAAGCTGTTTCCCTTTACTGAGCGACAATTGGTCCGGATGGTCAGCTGTAAGCATGAGTGACCTTCCACCTGAGCAAACAGGCCCAGTTGCATGATTTGAGTTTACAACCATGGACCTGTTCAGCCTTTATGAGGTGAGAGATGAAGTAAGGAAAATCTACAAATTTGGTTGGACTCTTTCACTTCTGCCAAGAAGAAGCAGTTAATTGAGGTGAAAAGAGATAAAGGGACATGCAACCAAATTCTAGCTGTGCTGGATGTACATTTTTGACCTAATACATTTTATGGTTTGAGAATAGTCACAAAAACTGTACAAAAGAAACCAAACTTTCCCCACATTCCCCAGTCATACGGCCACAGAAAAAGTTGTAGATTAATAAAATCCCCAAACTATCTTGACATAAATGTCCCTTACAAGTGCATGTAAACTTCTGACTGCAACTGTATGTAGAGTAAAGGGATAATAAATCAATAATAAATCTTTATCATGATTAACACTCCCTCTGGTCAGAGACAGAAGGGGATATGGGGTCAAATGGATGGGAGAACATTTCTGCAGTAAAACAGTGGTACTCTATATACATGCTGTACACTTTCAATGTGTTGAGAAGTGATGACTTACCAATGTCCTGTGCAATCTTCACAGCTTCTACAGCAGTCTGACACAATGAGGGGTTCACGGTTACTGATAATGAACAAATGACCTTCTAATTGCATCAGACAAAGGACTTGTCTCTGTACTCATCCTATTAGATCTTAGTGCTGCATTCGATACCATTGATCATCACATTCTACTACAGAGACTAGAACATTTAATTGGCATTAAAGGCACCGCACT
>JAVQJD010101261.1:0-10664 GCA_036023655.1 Nannoperca australis
CACACACACACACACACACACACACACACACACACACACACACACACACACACACACACACACACACACACACACACACATTTCAGTTTCCACGTGACGCTTGTTTTAATTCAAACTGAGTTAATCAGTTATAAGTAGCTGGGTACTCACCACATTTCCCTGTTTGACACAGTAGCCACACCTCAGCAGGCCTGGCCTGTTGCCCTTTCTCTCTCTCCCTTCTGTCTCTTCACTCTCATTCTGAAACATTTCATTACAGCCATCTTGAGTATTATCACAATGATCACAAAACCGCCACCTTAAAAATATAGCAGATTACACACTAAAGTGGTTTTGGAGGCCGAGGGCAATGATAAACAATGCTCGCTGACAAAAGCCTGGCTTCTAGCATCATCATACCAACCACCATTAACATTGTTATAATAACCACAGTGGTTTTTATTACCTGCATGGGAGTGTGCACCACCACGCCACCAATGATCTCGGTCTTGTAGGCCTGCTGTTTCCTCCCTCCCTGAGTGTCACTGATAACTGCGGTCACGTCAGACTTTGGAGGTGCAGGGCCAGACTTGGGAACCTGTCAGCACAGCAGCACGTAGGATAACGTTAGCGGAGCTCAGTGGGCAACGTTTGCTAATAGTTGCCAGGGGTCAGTGGTGAGTCTCCATGCTGCAAGAGTGCAACTGTAATATGTTCTACATGAAAGCGTCCAACACAATGTGTGGGGTCGTTTGAATTTGATTATTTAAAGACAGGTTATGGTACAATCTACAAACCTTATTTTTCTGGAAGTGCAAACAGTTTTCCAACAAGGAAGGTGAAGCAGGGTCACATAAAACATTAAACTCAAGACAAAAGCAGTGAAACACAACAGTTTGCCATAATGTCAGTGGAGTAGTCTGTCATACTTTATACCCCCAAAAACAGTTTTAAGAAATAACTAAAGATGTTATTCATGCCAAATAAATAATAAATGGCCTGTACAAAGTATGAGTATCTTCCATCCCCTAATATGTGTGTGAAACGAATAAAATCATGTGAAGGGCTTCACTTTAACCATGTTTTATTTTATAAATAATTATATGAAATCCATCAGTCAGTGCTTTACTTCCATTCCTGCATGTACGTCAGGTTCATTCTGCTGTAGGAAGCGTTTCTGACACAAGGTTTCATTGAAGCCGAGGAAGCTCAGAAAAGGTGGCAGAGGAGCCCTCCCATCAGAGGAGAAGTGAAAGAGAGAGTTAGCAGGGCTGCTTCCTGTGTCAGTGTGCAGGTGAGAGAAAAAGAGAAACACTCCTGTCTGTCATCTGCAGTCATGAGACATCTGGATGTCTCCAGCCAACAAGACCGCGGTCACCTCGCTGAACACACACAAATATTATGCAAATGCTAAAACTGAATGTACACAGCATGTTCACACCTCCACCACAGTGACGTGTGCATGTTATAGGTCATATTGATGCACATTCACAAATTGTTTCATTCACTAAGTGTGTGAGAGGGTATTTGTGGTCAAAGTGCTGGCATTTGCACCCACCAAACTGGTTTCATTCGAACTCCCACAAACGGCAGCTTCCTGCACTCAGATGGAAACAAATTGCTTATCAAGAATTGCTGGTGTAGCCTTCTTCTTAGCACACACTAGACAAAGACTTCTGCTTATAATAGTGTGTGTCTGCAGGTGTGTGTGTGTGTGTGTGTTGCACTCACAGTGATTTTGCTGGCCTTGTTGAGAGCGGCCACCCAGTCCCTCATGTCAGTTACATCATTGGCTTGCAGGAAGTACCGCCGGGAAACTGCATTAATAACTTCAAAAATAGACACCATTTGCATGAATATCCACAATAACTGCATTAGATCATTTTATCACATGCATCAATAAAATGAATGCCACTGTGCGCTACTGAACGAGCGTGACTCAGTGTTTCCCCGAAAAACTCACCAAGGCAGAACTCTGTCTTGGGCTTTTGCTTTGCTGTAGCTTCGCTCACCTGAGAAGAGGAGACAAAAGGGAACAGAGGAGATACAATGGGAGGTGAGGAGATACAAAGAGAGGAGACAAAGGGGAAAGTGAGAAAAGGAAACAAAAGGAGAGAAAAGGATTGGAGGTGTGGAGATAAAAAAGAGACGAGGAGACAAAATGAAATGACAGGAGACAAAAGTAGGGAAGAGGAGAGAAGAGGAAAGGAGACAATGTAAAAGTGAGAAATGGAAAGAAAAGGAGACAAAATTAAATGAGACAAAGAGAAAGTAGGGAAGAGGAGAGGAGGCAAAACGAGAGAAAATTAGACAAAATTATATGAGGAGAGGTGACAAAGGGAAAAGAGGAGGAAAGAGGAAAAGAAGAAAAGAAACATTTCATATCTTTGACGTCTGTTTGACTCAGAGTGTCCAGGGAGGAGCTGTCAGCGCTGCAGTGCAGTGAAGCCAGATGTCATTATCTCCGGTTAGCTCAGCACTGACATCTGGAAAACTTCACAACGTCTGCTTCTGCACGTGACCGTTAACTAGAACTGCAGATAAGTCCCATCCGGTGTTTCAATGCGTGTGCACCGTGTGGATTCCTGCGTCCTCGCTGCTCAGACGTCTTCTCTACATGTTCACGGCACATTATGTAACTGGCAACCCACAGAAAAGTGACATGGCAGGCAATCGAGAGAGGGGTTTACCTTAGAGATGTAGGTTAGTTTCAAGCTGCCAACAAAGCTGGCTCCACTGGGCAGGTTCTGTACGAAAACACAAACACACAGGCTCGTAATTGGCTCAGAGTCCAAGGTTACGCGGCTCCTATTGGTCAATTCCACTTCCTCTTGATGTTTGTGCAAGTGTGTGTCATGCATGTGTGCATAGAGCACCTGAGGGTTGTCCATATACCACAGCAGAGCATTTCCCTGCGTGTCGAGGATGAAGTATCGCCTCTGGAAGCGGCAACTGTTCTCCTTCTCCTCGATGTCCAGGAAGCCACATACACGGTTCAGCCGGTCCAAGTACGGCATGCTGCTGCTATCACATATCACTGGGACACACAGACGGACAAACAGATACTCAAGTCAGACGGAGAATGGGAGGCAAAATGTCAAGGGAGCAACAGGAGATAAACTCATAGTACAGACATGCAAAGACAGACATATGTGGAGGACAAACCATCTTTCATTTATTATTCAAAGACACGCAAGCACACACACACACACACACACACACACAGGAAGACAGAGACCCGCTCACACTCAGCAGTTTTTCATGTGACGTGATTGAGGCTGAGCAGCGAAGCCCGAGGCTGAGCTGAGGCCCTCCACCACAGCCAAAAATTACAGAGTGCACTCAAGATCTGCACACATGCACATTTCCACTGGCCAAAGAAGGGGGGGGGGGGGAGAGAAGAGAGGAGGGGAAGAGATGTATTCATGAAGGTGATGCCGTTTGTGTGAATCACTGAGCTGCTGACTGACTGACAACAAAACTAAGATTCATTCAGCTCAGACGCTCAGGTATGCTGACGAGATTTCGATAGTAATCGGGGCTCACTAGACTTAAAGCAAGGTGAACACTCTAATTTATAATATTGTCCTCCTTAAAATGCAGGGGGAACTGTTGTTTCTTTCAACTCTCTTCAGGACTAAACCTGAAGTATTTACAATGACATTCACAGTCAGATACACTGAATAAAAGGATGCAATAAAAGGTCCTCTTCATTAGTCTTCACTTCTTCCTATACTTAAATTTATTGAAAAAACCTGGATGTCATGTGGCCACCAAGGTCTAACTAGACGACATCTGTGACTGATTCGTTTTGTTATAAGAACAAAAACCATAACGTAAGTGACAGTCATGTAAAATATATAATCAGGAGTGAATAGCTGAGCCCTCTGCCAATAATTTTACAGGACTGTCTTGGCTCACAACCATTCAAGAGATGGAAATTATCAAAATTTCCATGAAAACATTCTCACACACACACACACACACACACACACACACAAAGAAACAGACACGGAGGCTGCATCTTCACTGTGCTGGTGGAACTCCTGTGAAACTATTTTTAAATCGATGTTTATTTCAAAATTGTTCATTTTGAAAGTGCTTTGAAAGATGGTGGCTGTGCTTCTGATGCGTCAGCTGTGCAACACTTTGTCTTTTGCCACTGAAATAGGTCAAAGACTCCGTTCAGAAGACCTTTTGCAGAAACTCTGGGTGCAATGGAAAAGTGAAAATGATGCCGCAGAGGTCACAGAGATACCAACACTGAGATTAGCGCACACACACACACACACACACACACACACACACACACACACACATACACACGCGCAAATAAAACATTTTTTGGTATCAGAAAAAGATCTGGTTTAACCAATAGAGGGAGAAGCAGCGGTGAGATTGTGGCATCTTTGGCAAAACTTTACCAATAAATATGATTCAGACAGTCTTGATCAGATTTCTATGAGATTTAAGGCACAAAGGTTTTGAAATGTTGCACGATAAACCACACACCTATATCACTTAATATAAATAAAGTTTGTGTGTACGAAGGACACAGTGTACAGATCCCAGCAGTGATATCAATGTCATTGTTTTTTGTTTTTTTACCACATCCAGGGCAGTGAAGTGAAACCCACCTACACTCAGTTTACACATCTGCTTTATTCGTGTCTCCTCTAACAGAAACTGGTTCAAATAGCTGTCAGTTAAATCTCTAATAAAATTCTGCTATGTGCTTGATTTAAATTCAGAGACTTGCGAGAGACGTAATAACAAAAGAAAATGCAAAATTAATGCACAACAGATATCTTGACTTTGAGTCAGGCTCCACAAACATTCAGTCGTGCACTTCACTGCAAGCAACTCATTACTCAGCAGCAGCACCTTTCATTGGGCCCTCCCATGACCGCAGATCGTTACGCAGAGTTTTGGCTAACAATGATTTTAAGACTTAGAAGAAAACAAAGGCACAACGTGGGTCATTTTCTCTGATGAGACAAAGTTCCCTCCTGTTTTCACGAGCTCCCTGTGATAACTAAATTGACTTTGAAATGTAAAATTGTCGAACCAAACCTTCAACTGAAGCGACTGAAAATGTATTCGATAATCAAACAGTGGTTTGAGTCGCTTTCCAAGCAAAAATGTCACACAATGATCATTCAAGCTTCTCAGTTGTGAGGATAGGCCGACAGCGGTGGAATATTATCGATAGTGCTGATGCATCAACAGGTGGTTGAGGTGAAGGGGCATACACGCTGCCTTGTACTTTTTAGGGACTGTGCAAAATGATTCTGGGGAAGGGGGTCAGAAAGAAGGTGCTGCGTAACTATGGCAGTCTGAAGGTTTTGGAAGAGCATGGCGACGGTCTTTTAAATCTTCCTCATCTTATATTTTATTGCATCCTTCCCCCGAGCTGTACAGAGCTGCTGCTCGTGCCAGTTCATACGAGTTAGTAGCTCTTGATTCAAAAATAAGGGCATCTGGAGAGTTTGGGAGGCACAACTCTGTGTTTATTCTATTTCTAATGAGAAGTTGAATCGTTTTTTTATGATAAAAAAAAAGGAGTTGTACCAATTCAACACTGTTATAACATTTTGAGGAGAGGATGTTGAGGTAAAAGGTCATTATTGGACATTTTCATGTGTTTTGTTTTTAAAATCATGATTTGAAAAGTAAGCCTAGGTGTCAAATAAATGTAGTGGAGTAAAAAGTACAAAATTTCCCTCTGAAATGTGGTTGACTAAAAATAAAAAGTGGGATAAAATAGAATTATTCAAAATTGAACATAAAACTGAATCTTTGGGTTTTGGACTGCTGGTTGGACAATACAAGATATTTATAGACGTTGCCCGTTAGTCACAGCCTTTTTTTAAATACTGCCTGACATTTTATGGCTCCCCCAAAAAACTGACGACTTACCTTCTTCACTTCTTTCTAACGACAGCTGGATATTTACACTTACAGGATAGCAGCAGCGCCGGCACAAGCTTCACGCCACTGAATGACCAGTTTGAAGATCCTGGGCGCGCACGTAGCGCGGCGTGATCACGAGCATGCGAGGAAAAGTTTAAACGTGATCTGACAGAAGTACTCAGCGACACCTGACAGGCTTTACTTTTGTTCAGCTCAGATGACCTGCACTGACTCACCAGATCCAACGCCTCAACGGCCCCGCGCCACACCTACTGCACTGTGCCATCCGCGCGCGCACACACACACACACACACACACACACACACACACACACACACACACACACACACACACACGCACGCACGCACGACTGACGGCTTACCCGCTGTGGAGAGTCAGTGTGCGCCACAGCCAGCGCCCCGCAAGGCTACGAAGCAGAGAGATCCGAGTTCGGTAAATACGAGCATGGCAGAGAAAGTTTAAAGAACTTTTACAAACAGCGTCTACGTTAACAAAGCCGGCGTGCAGCTCCCACTCTCCTCTGTTTGTTTGTGTGATCGGATTAGAGACGACTTGTCTTTCTTTTTTTCCGGGTTGGACGTTTTCGTTATTAGAATAAACCAGCCCCGGATGTGATCTATGAGTCCTGTCAGCTCCGGCCGGGTCCTCCCCCTCCTCATCCTCCCCTCTGCTGCTGAAGAGGAACTGAACTGTGCTCAACCCTTTTGCCGCTTTCTCTCTCTCTCTCTCTCTCTCTCTCGTTTTAACAGGATAAGTGATGCAGCATAGCCCCCTTCGTTACATCTGTTTCGACAACTTGTGCTTTTTTTCGAAGATAAATGAAACGTGCGCAGCGTCTTTCTTCCTGCAACTGCATGTGACATGTTATCTGCTCTTCTCTCATGTGGCAATTTGAGAACTGGGTCAAACACACACACACACACACACACAGCAGAATCCGCTGGTTCATATAAACGAGCAGCTATAAAGGCAGGGAGTGTAAACCTGTCTGAAGAGGAACACGGTGAAGAATAGTGTCATTCATACACCTGCCAGATGGTGGTGAGTGTGTGACAGGTGTCAGACGATGTGCCAAAAGCAGTGGTGCCAGGAAAACCCAAACAAAAGAATTCTTCTACTTAAAAACCATGTACATAGATTATGTGTAACAATAGCAATACATTGTATATATATAAATAAATAAATACATGTGTTCCTTCTATGTTGTTAAAGCTTTCTCTTCAATGCCAGGTGTTTCTGAACTACTAAATCCCTTTCTGTTCAGTTTCTGTAGTTTTATGCCTAAAAACAGTCAAAGATATCTGGTCTGAAATATTGGACATGTGTAATGTGTGTATGAAATTGTAGAAGGTAACCTCAGTTTGTACTAGATTTAAATAAAGAGATAGCAGCAGGTCAGGCTCACTTATACAATATACCAGATCTTTTAAAACTACTTTCTCTGATCTTTAGAAAGCACAGAAATAGCAGCTACTTGTCTTTTTGTTTTGTGTGATAGATTTAATGTAAATATCCTCATTGTAATGCTTCTTTACATTTAGCATCAGAGAGAAAAAATACACGAGAGATACATTTATTATTAAGAAACTGTAGAAAACACTGCTTGACTGCATGAACTTCAACATCAGATAACAAAAGTACGTTTCCCTGTAAAATGTGTTAAATCTCACAAAACGTAAAGCACCCCAGACACCTCAGCACAAAAGTACGTTATTATTATTAACTTTATTTCAGACACATAGGTCCAAATACTTTAGTCTTGCTTCACTGTTTTTCCACCTTTACACATACACATAGGTGACCACAGTTTGAGTCGTGTGATAAAACTCCTGAGAAACAGAAAAAGTGCTTGGAGGATGAACTGACCTGATTGGTTTCAACACCTCATGTTTAGTCAGGAGTCTTCAGAGTGTTTAACATGTGTACAATCGTCTTTAGCGCTGAGCCCGTCACATTTTTAAGTGCCAAAATAATAAACATTTGCATTTTACCAAAGCAATTCTGTTTTCTTTTGGTAAATTTGTGGCCTCCTGTTAAGAGGAAGTGGTTGCACGTCATATGACCTGCCTGAGGAGGGAGACCTACCTCGCTGATTTCATATCCTGTGGCGACTGAACAGGATTCAAGTTACACACATGCAGAAGGAAGTCCTGAAGTTTCCACACCTGAAAATCTTGCCAAAAAGAACTTGTCTCTGTCCTGTACACGCACTTTGACAATTGGGGGCATTAATATAAACACACATCTCTTTTCTCTGGCTTTTAAAGGTCAAGTGTGGGGTATCAAATGTCACAGGAAGATAATCTTACCCACACACAAAAATAAGGGTGTGATTTTATCTTTATTCAGACAAGCTTGCATGCACAAAGAAATGAACAATTCAAGCACTAAACACACCATTACAAAAGTGTTTTAACATTTTTCTCAGATTGAGGCATTAAAATGCAGTTTCCTTTCTGGTTCCCATGGCAACAACAGAGCTTAATTATGTGGTTCTATGGTGTCAAGCGACCTGTGCACTAGCTACCCACTGAGGCACCCCAGCACCTACCAAAACCACACCTGAGTCCCACCGGCTACACCAAAACCAACGGTAGGTGTATTTCACTTTGTACACATTTATTCCCCGCAAACACTCTCAGATACCACATGTAGCTTTACATCACCTGAAAGTGACTATGACACTATAGAAAATGAGGTTACTGTTCAAGTGTTTGATTATGATTTAAAAAAAAGAATGACACAATCAAAGAAGCTTGTATTTATGGGACTTCTTCTCTGCACCAACACAGTCATCAGAAACATCTTTTTGGGGTCTTAAACCACTTAAAAATCTCAGAGGGGCCCAGTGACAGAGAGGAGAGGATGGATGGGCAACATAACAAATGACTGGATGAAACAGATGAGGAGGAGATGATGAATCACTGGAGGAGAGGAAAAGAAAAGCGGAGGTGTTTACTGACTGAAGGCCTTGCGCAGCAGCAGGGCCGTGAACAGCAGGACGGGGCTGGAGGCCAGAGCCCCCGCACCGCTGTGGTGGTGGGTCCCGTGGCTGTGGCTCCTGTGGGGCCCGTTGCAGTCGTCACCGAAACAACAGTCCATCTTGGCTCCAGTGCTGCCGCCGCGAGCCTTGTCGCAGAAGGCCTTGTACGTGCACGACTTCATGACGGTGTCTGAAAGAGAGCGAGACATGGAGGGACGGCGCGATGTCGGCATTAGTTCACAGTTAAACCGCTCTGAAGTGATTGACGACTTGGTGTGATGCTGTGAACCCTCTCTCTTTCACACATACGAACACACACAGATAAACAAACACAATAAGGGGTTGGGTTTTTGTAATATATCCAAAAATACTATTGTTCCTGCATTAAGCATTTTAATACTGACTTCTTTATCAATGGAAACAACACGAGTAATATTTGAAGCGTTACCTCACACAAGCAGTGGGTCGTCAGTATGATGCTGACCTCTAGTGAGGCTTTTACAATATTCAACCAAATCATACTTTGTTTGTTGCATGTTTTCCTGGGTGTGTGTTTACTCACTGGGTCCTGTGATGGTGGAGCAGGCGTCAGCATACTGAGGGCAGGAAGTGGAGCCCTGCCGGTTGCAGTCCTCCTCATTGGACGCCACGCATGTGTGACATTTGAGGGCGTGGCCTTCACAGACAGAACAGGAGAGAGCGCCTGGCTTGAGACTAAGCATGCATGTTCACAAGTGCATGTAGACACTCAACCATTATGTTCCCATTCAGCCCACTATGCATCCTCACACACACACACACAAATCAAATCTGCTATATGTTACAACAACCTGTTAGATTGCACTAGTAGACACACACACACACAAATATATATAGACATATACATCATTTGAACTGTGCAGATTTAAATTTGTGACAGATTTATATGGAAACAAGTGTCCCAGATTATTCTGGCATTAGGAAAATGTGCAACAACGGTCTGCTGTTAGGACAGAAAAATCCTGGATCCTCTGTATCACACTGCTTCTGTAACTTCCCAGCCATGAGTCTGCCAGCCGCTTATCAACTAAATCCTTCCCCACTGCTAAAAACACCCAAATCCAGTGTTGGTGTCAGTAAAACTTACTGTGGCAGGCCAGAGAGATGAGCAGAAGCAGGCCGAGAGCAGTCTTCATGGCAGCTGGCTGACAGGTCACTGTGTCTTGAAGAGTCCAGAGAAAGAGTGGACGAGTTGAGAGGAAGCTCCGACGGAGGGGACACCGGGGGGTTGAGGTGGAGGAGGTTTAGGCAGGAGAAGGTGTCTGAGGGCATTAAGGTCTTATCTCTGTAATCTCTATCTATGCTGCACAGCCAGCATACTGTGGTAATGGACTTAACCAAGCAAGCTTTAACAGGGAGATGCAGTTATTATCAGCCTTGTGATTAACAGAAGTTTGAGGTCACTTGTGAAAATATTGATTCTACATTGTTTTACTTAATTACAGTTTTCACAGTGTGGATGCACACAGCAAAAAAAAGCTCATTCATTTTTGACACACGTCACCTCTTCAGTTGCGAGGTGTGAGTGTGTTAGTTTGTAAGATGTAAGCACCCCGCATTATTACCACTACTGATGCTAGAGCTGAGGCCATGACACATACTGACACAAACAACACACACACACACACACACACACACACACACACACACACACACACACACACACACACACACACACACACACACACACAAACACAAAAAAACAAAAAAAAAAAAAAAAAAAAAAAAA
>JAVQJD010101262.1:0-12898 GCA_036023655.1 Nannoperca australis
TATGTCTTTCAATCGATATTTTCCCCCAAAAACACACACACACACACACACACATTAAACACACACAGACACACAAACACACACACATTACACACACACACATTAAACACACACACACACACACATTAAACACACACACACACACACATTACACACACACACACACACACACATTAAACACACACATACACACATTAAACACACACACACACACAAACACACACACATTACATACACACACACATTAAACACACACACACACACACACATAACACACACACACATTACACACATTACACATTACACACACACACATACACACACACACACACACATTACACACACACACCCCACACACACACACACACACTTTACACACACCAACACACACTACACACACACTACACACACACACACTGCGTACCCATGGCTCCTTTGTGCAGCAGAGCAGAGACGCTGAAGATGTAGTCGTTACAGATGTCGGTCATCGGGCTCTTGACGACGCTCTGGCTGCTCTCCAGACACCGGTAGCGCTGGAACCTGTCCCACGCTCCCTCGCCGTCGACCCCGTGGAAGATGTCCAGCTCCCTGACCCGGGGTATCAGCACCAGCTACAGGGAGGAGGAGGAGGAGGAGGAGGAGGAGGAGGAGGAGGAGGAGGAGGAGGAGGAGGAGGAATCTTAATAAAACACAGGTTTAAAGGAACAGAGTAGCAGAGAGGATTTCAAAATAAAAGTCCTGTTCGTTTGTTATGGGGCCGGCAGCCGCAGAACTTTGAAGGCTTTGTTTCCGGCCCGTTAAGATGCGTCGTGTTGAACGTACGGAGTCGATGAGAGTGTACGGGCTCTGGACGTCGCTCACTGACGAGTAGAGAGGCAGACTGAGGCGCACCGTGTAGTTCAGGCCTTCCTCGAAACACACCGGCCTCACCAGCAGCACATGTCTGAAACCACACAGAGGCAGAGCGTGTGAGTGTGTGTGTGTGTGTGTGTGTACCAGCAGCACATGTCTGAAACCACACAGAGGCAGAGCGTGTGAGAGTGTGTGTGTGTGTGTGTGTACCAGCAGCACATGTCTGAAACCACAGTCAGAGCGTGTGTGTGTGTGTGTGTGTGAGTGTGCGTGTGCGTGTGTGTGTGTGTGTGTGCGTGTGCGTGTGCGTGTGTGTGTGTGTGTGTGTGTGAAGAAGTTTCACCTGGATCCCGGTGGGAGAGAGCTGGACTGCTCGTCTGCACTCTGGATGAAGTTGCTGCAGTGACCCGAGGAGATGGGAGGGTAGAAGACGGGACGCTGCACCCGGACGTTCACCTGCTCCCACTGCTCCGGCAGCTGCCGACATAAACAGACTTTTTATTCTTTAAACTTTAATAAAATGTGCTTAACTTAAATTGGATCCACAAATATCTGTAATCAAATGTTTCTTTCTTTCTTTGTAGCTCCCTCTTCTTCTGTTAGAAAGGTGCTACTATTCAGGACAATAACATGTTAAACCTAAATATTTTAGCCACGATAAAACAACAATTATTTGTTGGCATTCTGAGCCGTTAGCATGGCCTCATACAGCCTTGTGCTGTTGAATGCTAACAAAGTTAGCGATATTCTGTCTTTGTTAAAATGGCAAGATGCTCAAATGTTACTATCCAGACCTGTTAGATACACATTTACCTTACAACATGGACAGAAAAGCACCATATGTTTTAGTTTTGGCCTAAAAACAGTAAAGTTCAAGTAAACAGATTCAGAAACAGCCTTTAAAACCCCACCATGTGTCATTTGAGTGTAATTGTAGAAGGTAAACTCCTCCTCAGGTTGTTAACAAACTAAACCGTTTAGTCAAATACTGAATTTTCAGACATAATTGAACTTTCTCTCTTGATTTTTTTGTTTTGTTTTGATGAATATTTTTTTCTAAAAAACAGAAATCGATACAGAGCAAAGCAAAAAACATCGCTCTCTACAGGAAAAGAGCTTTACTTTCTTGTCTGTTCTTGTTTCTCACTGGTTTCTCCCTCGTCTGTTTAAATCTCCGGTCCATCAGTTCGTCCTCGATCTTCCTTTAATTTCATATTTTATTACATGCATCTGAAAAGTACCTCTCAAGGAACAGCTAGACTTCCATGTCACGAGCAGCCTGAGCAGGATTCTCTGCACAGGAACATCTGCTAGATGTATAAATAGGTGTGTGTTACCTGCGGCTCGTAGCGAACCAGGATATCGTAGTCCATGGACTCTGGGACGTTGTTGATGGCAAACTCTAAGTAGGCTCCTTCTGGCACGTTAACAAAGCCCATGCCGGTCCACGTAGGACTGCGGTCCAGAGGGTAAGGCCGGGGCACCACCGTCACACCCTGACGGCCGAGAGGACGAGATCAGAGCTGTGCATATCATATCGACAGATACAAATCACACCAGTGATAAAAACACACACTCACAGGTCCGTGGCTGGCGTCCTCGGCCTCGTAGGTGTAGTGATCCAGAGCGAAGAAGTAGAAGCCGGACTCCACCTGGTGGCAGCGTCGCCCGAACATGTGCTCCCTGCACACACACTGTCCCGAGAGAGGGTCGCAGCTGTGGACACAGAGGGAGGCTCAGGATCTACTTCAATGTGTTCAATGAATGTGTTTATGTGCAATGCCACATATATTTCTACTGTGTAAAATAATCCTTTAATAGACATTTTTCACGAGTTGTCGCCATAATATATGATATTATGACATTTTTGACATCATCTCATCTTCTGTAGTTATAAGATTTGTTTACGGTTTATTTAATTTCGTTGCTGTATTTAGTTTTTTACAGTTTATACTTTGCTCAAAGTGAAATTAGACAAAAGTTTTATTCCAAAAGTGAAGGTGTGAGATTCAGAGTAACATCTCTGCGCCCACAGGAGTTATAAAACAGTGTATTTGTTTTATATTTTATTTTATTTCCAGAGCAAAACCAGTGTGGCGTGTTGTAAAAACACAACTTTCCCTCTAAGTACTAATCCTTTATTTCTAAATAGTGAAAATGTGGAAGTATGTCACCTCCCTGCTGCTCCTCTTTGTTTAAGAGGTGTGTAAATGTGCAGCTGTGTCTCTAATCTGAACATAAATTCATTAATTAATCCATTAATAAAAGTGATCTTTAAATGTACTTATTGTTGACAGCCCCGCCCTGGTCGCAGTCACATGACTTGCAGCCGTCCATGTCATTGGACAGACCCCAGTGCTGTGGCTGCAGGGGAAAGAACAGACCTTTCTTTATGCACACTGATCAATATAACATCATATAAATTACACATATATATATATCTATAGATATATAGATATAGATATATATATATATAGAGAGAGAGAGAGGTAAAAGTATCCAGACTGAGGCTGACCTGACACTGATCACAGTTGTGTCCGTCAACAAGGCGTTTGCAGAAGCAGCTTCCTGTTTCTGAATCGCAGGAGTTTCCTCCGGCCAGAGTGCCGAGCGGGTTGCAGGTGCACGCTGCCAAAACCAACAAGCAAACAAAGAAGCAACAGATTCACCGCGTCAGTCTGTCTGACTGTCGCTGATCCACTCCGTGCGTGTTGGTGTCAGTGTTCGAGGGAGGTTTCATTTCAAATTCTCCATAAAAACATCACTTTTTACAATTTTCCACCTCAAAATTCCATTAATTTACGCATTAATAATAATAAAACAAAGGTAGGGAGGGGATAGTTAATGGATTGTAGAATATATAAGGTATTTCTAATTGATTATATACATGGATTAAGGACTTTTTAAGGGTCACGGGCCCCTTAAATTGTACTAAAATAGGGAGTTTGAATTTTATTGAGTAAATGAATGGACAAATTAAGGGAGTTCTGGCCACCATACTAAACACCTTAATCTAAGTTAAGGGGTTTGGCATGTTTTCAGGGCTACATTAAGAAGTAACTTGTGGTATTTTAAGGAATTACTGTTTCCATCCATAATCAATATCCATCCTCCATCCTTTAATTCGTTTTCCTTATTTTTAGTCATCAGCTTCTCACACACAGAAGAACTGTGAACTATTTTGGTTTTTATGAGCAAAAAGATGACAAATAAACGTAAAAATCTATATTTTATGTGAAGGGAGATGTTTAAAACCCGGGACTCACGCAGGCAGCCGTGGGGCCCCTGTCCCAGCCCGTAGTGTCCCTGCCTGCAGCTGTCGCAGCGCTCGCCCTCCACGTTGCCTTTGCACCGACACTGGCCTGAGATCAGCCCGGCTGTCACGTCAGTGCGCGGGTCGCACAGTCCGCCCTGCAGAGACCCGTCCGGGTCACAGTTACACTCTGTGGAGACACGAAGGAGGACGTCAGAGGCATCGTGTTTCAGACAAACCGTATGTTTCATTTCAGGTCACGAGATGTTTTAAGGACTGCAAAATAATGTATCTCTGATAACAAAATAACAAAGTGGTGTACGACTGAATTACAGTGAAGGAAAAAAAAAACTTTCCCGGAGGAATAAAGAGAGACCTTCCCCAGAAACCGTGAGAAACGGATCCCCTTCACTACATCTGTCTTACATCAGCTGAGCTTGTAATCACATTACCAGGCCAGTCATTTAAAAAGAGGAGTGGGGGAGGGGTTTCCACTCAACGGCCACTTTCTGCTTCCACATCAAAGGCTTGAGCGTGCAGCTGCAGGTGGAGCTGCGGGTGGAGCTGCAGGTGGTGCTTTACCTGACTGACGTCACCTAATGAGTAGCGTGGACCATAAACAGGAGCAGTGGGAAAGGGCCCGGGGTCAGAGGTCACAGAGAGGCGACTCACGCTCACAGACTCTGGGGTCCCGCAGGTCTCGGTTCGGGTGCTGGTAGTAGAAGGGCGCGCACTGCTCGCACTGCCGGCCCGCCGTGTTGTGTTCACAGTCTTCGCACACGCCGCCGCTCACGTTGCCGGTCGTCATGTAGACGGCGAGGTCGAAGTGACACGAGGACGAGTGCTGGTTGCACTCGCACTCTGAGGAGGAAGCGGGAAAGATTCACTGCTGCTCTTTTGTTTTGAATTCAAATGAATTATTGTTTTCATCATCAATAAATCTGCTGGTTAGTCGCTTAGTTCAGTTTCCCAGAAGTCTTGTTTTGTCTGATTGACAGAAACCAAATATGTTTAATTTGCTATGATATGTGACTGATTGACAAAGGAATGTTAATTGATTATCAAAATATTTTCACATCAACTAATCAATTAATCAATTAATCAATTAATCAATTAATCAATTAATCGTCACAGCCATATGTCATGTCGGCAAACCACTCAACCACCCAATTTGTAAATAAAGGTTATTAAAAAAATAATTTGACATAGTTTTTACTTTTGTCGGAATGCTAGCTTAGCTTGGATCAGCTGTTTAGCTTAGCTTGGATTAGCTTAGCATTAGGCTGGAAACAGGGGGAAACGGCTAGCATTTACACTTCAATTTAAATATTGATTAAGCACATGAGATATAATGTGCTGATGAGTGAGCTTGGTAGCTGGTAGGTGACAGAGCTAGGCTAGCTGTTTCCCCCTGTTTCCAGGCTTTATGCTAAGCTAAGCTAGTCAGCTGCTAGCACATAAACACAGAGGAGAGTTGATGTTTGCGTCTTTACCCTTGCAGGAGTGGGTGTTTCGTCCCTCTGCAGGTCTCCAAGGCAAATCATGGTAAAAGTCCTGACAGCGCTCACAGTTTAGTCCCTCGGTGTTGTGATTACACACACAGCGGCCATGGACCTACACACACACACACACACACACACACACACACACACACACACCGTGACGTCTTCTCAAGTGTTCAGAATCAGTAACATCAGTGTGGCAGTTCGTTCTTGACCTTGGGAACAGCGTGTGTAACAAAACGCCTTCTACGGTTAAGACCATTAGACGAGTCTGAAAGGTGAGAACAATCTACTGATGAAGTTCATGTGACATGATCGAAAGCTTCACAACAGCTACTAAATGGACCTTGTGATGAGATTGTTTTCTCAACTGCTGTTTCCAAAGTCAAGAAACAAATCTGAACCTCAGCTTTTAAACTCACAGTGATGAGAAAAAGACTTTGATCATCTCTGTTTCCATGACAACTGGGCAAACTCCATCGGCTGATGAAGATCATGGTCAAAAGCTCCAGAGCAGCTTACTAAACTGACTTTGTGGGTAAAAATCAGGTAAAAATCAGATAAATTACAACATGTTTGTTGCATCTCTCGGACGACAAAACAAGCTCGCCAAAAAGTCCATTTAGTAGCTGTTCTGGAGCTTTCGATCATATCGCATGATCTTCATCAGCAGTTACTCAGTTTTTTGACTATTTGAGTTAAAGAAGCAAAACCTTTAATGTACGAGAAGTAGAAATTTGAATATCTACAATTTCATGACAGAGACTCTGCTGAAGAAGACCTTTGTGATGCGACTGAAAGCTCCAGAACAGCTACTGAGTGGGAAACTGCAGCTTCCAAGGTCAAGGGTGAACTTTCAAACACAATTCAACTCATTCTGATCACTGTCATAGTTTTTGCTTTTAGGTGAAATGAAATAAATATAGTAAATGTTTGTTCTCCTGTGAGGGTGCGTTTGACGTACCATGCCCTCGGCTCCGGGGGGCGCTCCATCGATCGGGGCGCACTTGGAGGCGTGGCCGTAGCAGAAGCAGTTGCCGCGGACGACCATGTCGTAGAGGGAGTAGTAGTACTTCTCCGTCACCTCGTCGCGGGAGTCGAGCAGGTTGTCGCCCAGCGTGTGAAGCTTGATGAACTTCACCCGGAGGTTAGTGATCTTCAGCATGTCTGCGCACACACACACACACACACACACACACACACACACACACTTCTTTATGTATCCCCAGGAAGTCGTGTCAAGTGTTTTAAATTATCTTTATGAGGGAAATCTAGTTTCTATCCGAGTTTCAGACCTCAAGGACGCCGCTGCTGCTGCTCACACACCCACAGCATTCACCACGTACTTAACATGAGGCCTCTGCAGGTGTGTGTGTGTGTGTGTGTGTGTGTGTGTGTGTGTGTGTGTGTGAGGCTCAGTCTGGATGAAGGTGAGATGTGAAATTCCAGGCAGTGCTCTTCCTGTGTGACCTCTGACCCCTGCAGCTCTGCTCCAGGTAGCTGTTAACTGCTCGACTACTGAAGGAAACTAGAAACCATCTCTGCAGCGAGTTCACACCAGGGAGGTCAGAGGTCACGCTCAGGTCCACTTAAACCCCGAGACTGTGTGTTTGTCTGTTTTATCTTGACTTTATCTTACGGGTCCCAATCATCCAAATCATTTCCAGTAAGTTTACTGCAAAATAACTACGTAGTTTAGTACAGATAACAGGGCGACCCAGAGAGAGTTTCAGTCTGTGCACTGCAGGTCACACGTATGTTTACAGGTAAACGTACAATTCATCATGAATTCATCAATCATTTCATATTTACTTGGGTTTTAATGGTTTTTTTCTGTGATTAATATCTAATTACAAAGTTTCTTCCATTAAACTTAAAATAAAGACTTAATGTTAATATCTTTTTCCTCATGCTATAAATATTTCTCTGCTACTTGTTGATTGAAAACTGGATGTTTAATAGAGTTCTCCACTACAACACCCTACTGTACACCACAGCTTTATTTATCTACACTTTTGTCTTTAAAATTACATTTTCTTTAGCCAGTTTACCATTTTCATATCAAGTGTTTGTTAATGATGTAGCACAAAGATTACTCTGATTATACGTAGGGTTCATTTGTTTGGTTTAATTTAATAAAAAAAATGAAATATATATCTTGAGCTGTAGCCTCCAAATCACTGCATATATATATCATTTTTAAGTTTTGCAAGAGGATGATTCTACGAATTCTGACAAATTCTATGTTGTCAGAATTTGCTGAATCTTTTTTCTGGATGATTTTACCTGTTTAGACTCAAATTAGTCCAATGAGTTGATCTGAGATGGTAAAATGACTCTTTGTGATGTGATGAGGGGCCACTTTTACACATTTCCTCATTTTAAGGGGTCATAAGCCGAAAGGGTCGGGAGCCTCTGATCTAAACGATGCCACAAACACAATAATAGAACAGTTTTAAAGCTTTTTTATGGTATTTGAGGAGCAGCTCACTCTGTATCCTCAGACTGTAGGGGTCCTCAATCTTGAAGACGGGGTCCAGCACCCGAAATATCACCTGAGGAGAAAACAGAACAGGTGAAAGTTTGTACTGGAAGTGAACTGTGAGAGATTTATAAATGTATACGCGACATTAAAACCCAGACGCTTAAAAACATTAAAAAAAAGTAAATACGTAAAGAAGGAAACCTCACCTCTCCCTCGGTGGACGGCTCGATGTCCGAGTAACGCGAGTCGCAGATGATCTCGTCCACTTTGACCATCGGCCCGGACGACACGCCGGGGAACGAGGACTCGCAGTCGTACGCAAAGTAACGATAAACCTGCCAGTTCTTCCCAAAGTCCATCGAGCGCTCGATCACCATGGCAGCCGGCCGAAACATCTGTCGACAGAGGAAGAGCTCCACAGATAAGTATTATTATAACTTGTTCATTCACCTGTATGACAAGTATAGATAACTAATTACAGTGTGCTCTACTTAAGAATACTTAAGGATATCTAATCTGCATCTTCTCTCTGTCTTTATTATGTGTTTATTTTCCTGTGATTTACTTTACAAAACTAATACTATTGAGGCTTAAACATCCAGTTTATGTCAACTAATCACTTGTTTCTTTGCATTATTGTTTTACAAGCAAGTTTCACAGTAAATGATCGCGAAAAACAAGGAAATAACACAAGAAAAGTTTTTAACTTGGTCCATTTAGACATTCATACTGATAATAAACACGACTTGATATTAACGAGGCTGTTGGAGGTGTTGATCTGTCCTGCCATCATGTCCCAAAACAGGACGGGACAGGATACACAATGAAAGTGTGTTTTGACTACGAGCCAGCTGGCCACCATCACGGCCGACCGCGTGATGATGATGATGATGATGATTTTTACTGCACAGCCCCCCCAAACTCATCTTCCTCTCGCTCCGTCGTCTCTTCCCACCGTCCTCCAGAGACCAGAACAGTTTTCCACATTCCTCCACCACCAGATGTCCAACGCTGTTTATCTCCGTGCTGTATGGGAGTATTTGTATGATATATATGTCTGTGTGTGTGTGTGTGTGTGTGTGTGAGATAGAGAACAGGCACCTTGAAGGTCATGATAAGGTGTGTGAAATGAAACTCGGCCTCCAGGTCCAGCTGGATGGTCACATTCTCCACGCCTGCAGGAGGAAAGGAAACACACACACAGGAAATGAACAATTAAAGTCTCTTACCTGAATGATTTCCATTCATAAAAAACTCACTATTAAAACTGTCAACACTGTCTCACACACTTTCTTTCTGTTAAATATTTACAGACTCTTTCAGCACATGTTTACGCAGCCCAGTCTGCTGGCTCTCTACATATAAACCGAATTAATCTCTGGATTGTGTTGCAGCAGCTATTCATGAATTCTTCACTAACTTTATGTGTAAACCTACTTTGCACCATAAAAAACTTAAGAAATGTCTTAATTAGTAACGTGTTAATTGGCTGCCAGGAATCATTTGTAGTGCCATCCAATCAACTATGTAAACAAGTTACTGTAGCATATAGCGCTAGTAACATAACTCCCATAGATAATACTTTAGGAGGCCAAACAATGTGTTAAACTTAGCTGCACATTACTGTAGCATCGAGCGCTAGAAACAACACTTATAGGAGTTAAACTTAGCCACTAACCAGTTGTGAATGTAGGTATGACTCGGCTCTATTAGCCATGCTAACAGCGTCGCTGTGCCGGTCTGTCGCACACAATTTCCGAAAGGATATTTGATTTTCATGTTAATTTGACAAATTACACACAAAAATACCAACACATCAACCAAGAAATCTTAAGAAAATAAATAAATAAAAGTGCTCTGCTGTCTGTCTGTGTTTCGGTCTCTCACACACACTTTAGCCTACTAAGTTTAGAAGCTAATTGTATTGACTTTAATGATCAAGTCAGCTTTCATTATTTTGTTGACTGCTAATCCGCGAATGCTAGCATGCTAACACGCTAAACCAAGACGGTGAACATGGTAAACATTATACCTGCTAAACATTAGCTTTGTTAGCATTTTCATTGTGAGCATTTAGCTCAAAGTAAAAGCTGCTAGCATGACTGTAGACTGTTAAGTCTTGTTTATGTATAAATACCGGAGAAATCTGTGTGTTTCAGAGTTAATTGTATTAATGTAGTTAAGACTGAGAGGAAAATATCCACATTAAGCTAATTTAACCGACATCATTTAAATCTAATGTGGTTGTTGACACAACAATGTAATCTAATAAAAAGTCTAATAAATTACTATTAAACAACATTTTGATCAAGTTTTGGTTCAGATGTGTCGACTGTTATCCTGTTATTCTTTCATATTTTACTTATTATTTGCAAGCTAACATTAGCTTGTCAGTTAGCAGCTAGTTTAGCTACATAGGTTACACCTGGCAGGTACTGGGCGTAAATATTTAGTGATAACTAATGTGTATGTAAGGACTAGTCTGTGTGGTGAAACCCATTTCAATTTAGTGATACGTTAATCTCCACTATAAAACACTTATAACTCGGCTTAAGTTTGAATTTGAGAACAGCTGGTGCAGCCGGCTCCGACGCCAAGATGGAAGTGGAGATCTACTGCGACGGGAATCAGGAAATCCCAAGCAAAGCCGTTGTGTGTCTGTAGCTTCCTGCTGTTTCAAAGCCATCTGCACAGCTGGCCGCCGCTCCCTCCATGACTCACAGCTCTGACAGATTCCCACCACTCGGAGGGGAACATGGCGTGCATCTGCAGCACGAACGTGGGAGCCGAGAGGGCAGAGTTTGTCTGCTAGTCTGCGTGGAAACTACACTGTAATGGGATTTCTTTCATTAATCAGGCAGATCGGAGTTTCTAGCATCGGCTAGTGTTTGTCCCTTTAAACGTCTCACATCAAGGCCTTTTCAGCTCCTTTGTAAAACATATCGTTATTATATATATATATATATATATAAATAGACTATATATATTAGTCTATTAGTATATAATAGTCTGCATGCTTTCTAAATTACTTATTACTTCTAAAACAACAACAACAAAGGGTTCCCGACACAAGAAGAGACACTAAAGGGATGTTTTTCAGAAGGTTTACAGTTTCTTCATTTGCTCAAATTGTATATGTGGCATTTGGAAACATACTAAGCTGCATGTGGGTACTTTATGTTGTATATTGTATAGAAGTACATACACTTTTATGAGTTTTAATGCACGATTGTGTCAACAGTCGCCCCCCAAAAAAGCATTTATCAGCGATCAAGTGCATCGGACATTTTCATATGGTTTAGATAAATGAAAGGAAGACGGTAAAATGAGAACAAAATTCAACTAAGATGGGTAAAATGGCTTTTCTCTAACCACACACACACACACACACACACACACACCTTTTTAATACAGTATCTTTGCAGTGAGACACATACGGGGAGCTGCTGGAGAGTTTTACACTCACACATACTCACCTGCTTCAAGGTGTGAGAGTCAAAACTGCTTCTCATTCTCAGCCTCGCGGCCTCGTTACACACTTCCTTTTTGTTCCCACTTTAAATGCCTGTGTGTGTGTGTGTGTGTGTGTTCAAGTAAGTGATGACACACATCTGTTTCTAACCAGCACAGCTGTTCTCCTCAGCACACCTGTAAGCCCCGCCCCCTAGCCCTGCTGTGATTGGCTGCAGTGAGAGGCCCTGTGATCTCTTGTCTTGTCATTAGTGAGCTCGGTTCCCACGAGAACAGCGTCCGGCTGGTGCTCTCACGTTTGTTTGTTTGTTTGTTTGTGTTTCTCACCGTTCTCCGACTGCCACCAGGTCTTGAGGCGGTTGTGGGCAAAGGTGGTGACCACGTTCTCGATGGTGTGGCTGACGTGGTTGTTGTCGTCGTCGTACATCCGCCTGGAGTCGCACACGAAACATTTCTTCTCCTCCTGATGAGCAGAAAATGGTAAAGAGTCAGTTCACCCAAAAACACACACACACACACACACACACACACACATATATATACACACACACACACATATATATACACACACACACACACACATATATATACACACATACACACATATATATACACACATACAAAGTTACAAAGCTGCACAAACGCTGCCACAGATAAATGCAGATTCTTCTGGAATGAGATTGAGGTGTCCGCTTACTTTTGGCCACAGTCAGAGTCTGTTTAATGATGTGTTCACTGCTTTTGTCAAGAGGAGCTTCGCCTGCACGCCAGATGTTTGTTACACTCCTGTTCACACACACAGTCACACACACACACACACACACACACACACTCACACACTCACACATACACACACACTCACAAACACACACTCACACACACACACACACTCACACACTCACACACAGCGTGAGAATAAACAAGACGAGTTTCTCTGTTTCTGTGTGTGTGTTGAAATGTGAGCAGTCTTGCTAAGTGGCTCCACTCAGCAGCGTTTGGGAGAAAAATGTCAGCGGCTACTTGTGGCTCCCCCTCCTCCCCCCTCCTCCTCCCCCTCCTCTTCCTCCTCCCCCTCCTCCTCCTCTTCCTCCTCCTCCTCCTCCTCACTCGCAGCTCATACTTGAGGACTGTGCTCATCCTCAGGCGGCTCCCAAAGGCCTCAGTGGTTTCATAAGGACACCATTCACACGCCGACACACAGGACGGGATTGTGAGGCGCACAACGCTTTTATTGTGGAGAGGAATGTCTGAACTCCCACTGGACAAGACAGCAAGCAGACACTGTACACGTGCATGCTCTCACACACACACACACACACACACACACACACACAC
>JAVQJD010101266.1:0-23987 GCA_036023655.1 Nannoperca australis
CCCCCCCCCCCCCCTTGCCGAGGAGTCGGTTTCGCGAGGGCGGGAGACCGAGAGTTTTCCCGCCCTTTTGGGGGAGGCGGGAAACAAGGGTGACAGAACTAACGCAAAACAATCTTTCAGCATGTTTACTTGGGGAAAAACGTGACGACGGCGACGTTTTCCGTCTCTCGCGGCCTCTCTCGAAAGAGTTCCTTTACTTTTGGATGGATCTATTTTTCGGTAAAAAAGAAAAAAAGAAAAAAGAAAACGCTTTGAAAAAGGTAGTTGCCAGCTTCGGCAGAGAAACGGCGCAAACGTGGAGATCTCCAAACAAGGAAATTTAGCTTAAAGACTCTGAAAAAGGTTTAGCCTCCGATGTAGCTTTCCCTTTAACTGAAGTCGTCGCTTTGGAAACACAAAAGCATGCATTTGAGAGACCAGACGTTTTATTTTGATTTGATTTGATTTGATTTTTTGCAAGATTTTTGAATGTTATCCAAAAGAGAAAGCCGAGCAAGTGAAGCCAAAGCATGAGTTTGCATTTCCTAGAAACACCTTCGCTCCGCTTAGCCGGCGAGTCGCCAGACATTTCTCGCATCGGCCCTCGCAGACGAGCCCAATGTTTACCGATTTAATCCTCCGCAGGTCAAGTTGGCATATCTGTACGCCTCCCATGCCTCTCCGGTTGGCAGCTACCTTGGTCGCTGGTGTGAGCTAAACATTAGTCGTGTATATTGGATTGAATATATTTTGAGGGGCGGTGACCGAGCGTCGCCTGTTCGCATCTTACGTGTATGATTTCCGGCACCAAGTTGTCGAATTTTCAATATCAGAACCGTGTTTGGTAAGCGCGTCCACTTTTCTTTTTTTTCTTCTTTTTTTTAATGTCTAAGATTATTTTTCTAACTTTTTTTTCATCCATAGATTTTGTTCTGTTGTTTTTTTTTTTAATCTGTTTTCTGGATAGTTATAGGGCTGCCGTTCACACACTTAGCACTTAGTACTCTTCTCACTTCTTGTTCCAGCAACTTTCTTTCTTTCTTGTATTTATCCAAAATAAGGAGCAACATTTTCTGTCTTTCTTTCTACGGCTCTCTCTGCCTTTCTGCATTTTCATCAATCGTGTATTTATAACGTACTGTTTATAGGAGATTTGTATATGGAAAATTTATAAATGTACTCTAACTAATGACAGCTATGATATTGTGAGCGAAAAACAGCGTATGGTGTATATTACTCCACGAACTTTGAAAGGAAAAAAAACGCAGCGTATTTAACTCGTCATCGACTGCACTGTTTCCAATTGACCTTTGACCTTCAGAGTAAAACGTCTGATCACTTTGTTGCCTAATTGATACACTTTCCCCGCGTGCACTTGGGTGATGTGCACGCACCCTTTTCGACTGTGACAACGCATCCCCAAAAAAGAAAAAAGAGGTTTAGAGGCCGTTTTATGTAGCCGGAGTTTAATCTCGGGGGGGCGGGAAAAGACGAGGAGGGGACGCACGCGGGTGTCCGGGGGAAAATATCAGCTGATCGTTTTTCAAATCTTTTTCCAAAAAGTCACTTTTGACTGTCCACTGCATCAGCGTCTCCTCCTCCTCTTTTCCCGCTTGATTTCAACTGATCTGACACCAGTAGGAGATCAAATTACATTCAAATTAAACCCCGCCCCCATCTGTCAGCTGCTTTGTTGAACACCCGATTAAAGACTATCATGTTTATTTTAAGTTGATAACATTTTGGAAACTTGATTTTTTTTTTCACGTCTTAACAAAACATTCCACTTGTTACTCGTTTAATTTGGCAATTTTTTTTTACTTAAAAAAAATTAATGAGTTTTCTTTTCTGTAGAAACTTTAATACTACTCTTTCTTTTTATTTTATTTTATTTTTTTGCCGTCTGCTCGCGCCAAACTTTAACTCTTTGCATGGTTTGTGAGTCAGCATGCCTGCTTGTCTATGTAAAAAAAAAAGGGAAAAAAAGTATTTGCACAATAGAAGAACACTGGAGGACTTAAAAAGAAGAAGAAGCAGAAGAAAAAAGACAACCTCCCACGGCGACTCCTCTCTGCTGTGCAAAACAATTCAAAAGACTTTGTCCAAATGAGTCCGGTGAGAAACATTTGATATTGTTCTTATTGAACATAAGAAGTGATTTTTAACACGATTCAGCACTTACAACATGGACGGACTGCGCGAGAGAGAAACGCGCTCTGCCAAACCTCTGCTACATTCACACCTTAAAACAGACTCTCCCAAAGAATGTTCCTCTTTCAAAGATCTTTGAACGGGCAGTAGAGAAATGGCGGACACCGGTTGAGAAAAGGTTTGGAAAAAGGGCATCGTCGTTTTTGATTGTCACACCCACCTCGGCCAGTTCGATATATATAACCACTGTGGCTCAAGAGCAATTCTCGGTTTACATGTAAATGGATGGAGAAAAAAAAAAAGTTATTTTTTTGTTTGTTGTTTGTCTCTATTGATGAAAAATGTTATCTTTCTTTGGGACCTACGCTTTGGACATTTCATCTCTGACACCATCTATAAAATATATTTCTGAAAAATACGAGAACCTGAGGTGGCGTCGTTTCTTTTTGCAGGTTTTGGTTCGTGACGTGCGAGGGTTTTAAGGGAAACGTCAGGATTTGGGGGGATTTTTCACATCAATCGCAAGCCGCCTTGACAAAATCAATTCACCAGGTACACTCACTATTAACAGGGATCCTCTTATCGCTCGCCAAGACATTTTAAATGCATGTTATCTCTTAATCCCTGATAAAAAGGCAGAACTTCACATTATCTAACTGGCTGAATCAGATAATCACACCAGCTGAGAACCCGAGGAAGTGTTTTTGCTGCTTTCATCACTTCAGTCGAATGAATACTCAAAGTCCATGTTGGCACAATCCAAGGGGAAATAATCAATAGTGCTGTTTGGAGTTTGAATTCCTGAAAAGTGTTGAGAAAGACGGGACGGCTGCTTCACCCTAATTGTTTTTACAGACTCATGCTGGAGCCCGAACGACAGTGAATTAGCTGCACGGCACATGACAGCAATGGTGGCAGGAAGTAGGTCACCGAGACACACGAGATGCATGAAGTCTCAGCTGACAGGAAATCTAATTGCAAGACCCAGTATCACACGTGTCAGGTGACCTCTTTGCTCTTCAAATGAAAAAAAATGAATAAAAATCCTTGGCCTCTAAAATATCAGTGTGGTGAAAAATTTCCAGAAGCCCCAGTTGAAATATTCATATATACTGTTTTGTTCGACACATTGTCCAAAATCCAAAGATACTTAGTTTATTACCATGAAAGACTAAGAAAACCAGCAAATGTGGTGTTTTTAGAAGCTGGAAACAGAGTTTGTTTGCTTTTTTTATTTTATTTTATTAAAAATAACGAAAAATGAATAAAAGAATATAATTACAAGCACGCAGAGAATAAATAAGAGGAAAACAGGTGCAGGGTCATATATTAATTAAATATTAAGACAATACTATGAGAGAAATGCTTTAATGGATGAATAAATTAAGATATATACCCATTTAAAAAGGAAAGGTAATATATGCCTGTTATGCTTGTGATGAATAATAGTTGTATAATAAGAAATTAATGAGAATACTCAATAAATAATTCGTTTGGAGGGTTTTAACAAGCCAATTGGTTTTTTTTAAATATATTGGTAAGATGCTCATAAAGCATCAAAACATTAATAACCTTTATTTAAAATGGTACATTTAGCAATAAAATTGTCCAAAATGACAACATAAAATAATAAAATAGAGTATAATTTGGTAAAATGACATAAATTAAGCTAGTTAAAAGATAAGAGCACGTTTGTAGAAGTGTTTTTTTAAAGAGATAATCTTTGGAAATCTTAGAAATCTTCCTTTGTGTAAATAGTAAACAGCAACGTAATAAGTGTACATGTGTCAGTGGACTACAACACTGGCCAATGAGGGGAGGGCACTTCCCCTTTACCATGCAAACACCAACCTGTTATTTCCTCTCTGTCCACTGTCCCCACTGCAGCACCAGTGCAATGCTAAGGCTGCAACGTTAGCAAGCCATCTTTTCCCATTTCCATTACCCCTAAGTGGGGAAGCCTGCGGTTTCTTTTTTCTTTTTTTCACTCTTTATTTTCTCCAGCAAGCCGCATCGGTTTTTTTTCGGACATGCCTAACATCGTGCTTTTTAGCGGGAGCTCCCACCACGACCTGTCCCAGAAAGTGGCTGATCGGCTGGGACTGGAGCTGGGCAAAGTGATAACGAAGAAATTCAGCAACCAGGAGACATGGCGAGTAAATGTTTGACGTGTGTGCGGCGCATGTTGTTCCCTCGGCTCTTGACAGCTGCGCGTTTAAAGCGCGCGGTGCACATTTAGCCGCTAGCCGTTCCGAGTTGCCTCAGCCTCGGTATCACATGTGGGTAGGTTAGCTTGAAGCTAACAATAGTTTACTATTCAGCGGGCAGCAGCACGTGACTAGCTAGCCACATGTAAACACACCAGGCTAGCAAGCTCGTAGCGGGCTAGCGGCAATGCGTCCTTTATCGGACGGCGTATTGGACAGTATTTAAATAGCACACCGGTCTTCTTTGCGTTGTAGTTAAAACGAACCAGCATATTTGAACCAGAGTAGTTATGAAGTTACGTTATGTGTTGTTCGCTGCGTATCATGCTAACTACGCTAACGTTACGTATGTTTCCCGTGTGATTGTGGTGTAGGAACCAAGAGCCGGGCCAAATGTTGTACGTGTGTTGCAAAGTGTCCCCTCCCAGCCCAGCCCGTTACTCTAAACTATGTGGAATAACCCTACATACGACAAGGGGGCCGCTTGTTTTAACAATTAAGTCCTGAGCTAAGAACTGCCATTTTTTTGAAGTGGGAACAGATTGTTACGGGTGTACCAAGTTTGACGTTACACCATAACTCCTTCACCTAGCTAGCTGGATACCGTTAGCTAGCTCCAGTCCTGAGACCTGTAGACGTGTTTTTTTTTTTTTTTATGATACAGACTTTGATACACCCGATTAAACACTAGTTTTAGGTACCACTGTTGGACATTTTCTCCCTTTAAAAGAGGCATTATTGTTGTTGGATGCCGGTTAGCTTAGTGTCATTTAACACGGATTTACGTTAGCTGGCTACAACAAGTACAACCACAGCGCAGTCACTTATACAGTTATTAAATGTCAAACGTTGTCTCTAAACTGAGAGGCATGATACCCAACAGCCCTTCAGTTAAATAAAAATAAATTTATTTATTTATAGGTAGCTCTCATTATAGTCTTGGACTAATTGTTAACTGGCCAGTGCTTAAATCACATGCAGTTCATTTGTGCTTATTTCCAAGGCCAACCTGTCTATTAGTTAAATCACTGTCTGCAGGCTAGCAGCTAGCCCAGCTCTAAAATTTGCATTACAGAGGACTTTCATTACTTATACTGCCTCTTTTGCTGCCTGGCCTTGTACAGAGTTAGTTGCGGTGGCGTAGCTCGTTTGAACCCTTTCCACAGGGGTCGCCTGTTGACGTCACACTAGCCCGTTAGCTTCTCTTTGTGGACCTGAACGCAGCTTTAAACTGCAGCGTGATGCGTTTGCGGCCATTCGGCTTTCCGTCTATTAATTCTGCAAAAAGGGAACCGGTGCGCTGCAGTAATGGGTTTTTCGTGATCCTGCGATTTTTATTCTCGCTCGGGGTCACTCGCTGTATTGCTATGCACTCTGGGTAAAATCATCCAGCGTCCACAGAACGCCATATGTTGTTTTGTAATCTTTTCCCTGCATGAGAACTAAAGAGTGCATTTCTGGGCTTGTAAAGGTGTCTCCCCCCACCCCACCCTTTTCTCTTTTTTTTTTATCATCCCCTCCATGCTTGCGAGTGTTTCCACCCACAACTCTATACATCTCTCTAGGGAACAGCGGCTGTTTGGGCGACACAAAGCGCAAAACAAAGATTATTTCTCTCATCCTCGCGGACTAACACACACACACACACACACCGGCTCTTCTCACAGGTTGTGCCAGGCGACGCGCGGAGGTCAAGGACCGACGCACGGCGAAAATTCCTGGGAGTAAAATCACAGGAACACTTTCTTCTGGACGGGGAGCGACGTCCAAATAGATTTTTTTTATCGGCAGCGATCCAGATTTATTTTAAATTTTAATCAAAGTTGCAGGGGTGACAAGAGTGCACGACCTTTTCTAGAAACACATTTGCGAAGATGGAGAGTATTGAAAAGAGAGTCCAAAGAGTGTCTTTCTGTGAATGCAAGACGTCATGTGTCCGACGTGCCAGTTTGCACACTTTGGCCGTTTTCCGTTAAACTCAAATCTCTCTTTCGGCTGCAGGGCGCAGAGGACGCATTTCAGGTTACCAGTTCGGTTACTGATTCACAGAGCTGTGTGTGTGACACAGCCCGTGCTGATACAAGTGAAATACAGCCGCAGTTAACTCTCATTTTCATTTTACGTTCGTCTGCTGATCGTGTTTTTCGGCTAATGGTGAGACGATCAATAAAACGCTGAACAACTTCAAGTCTTCGGTCACGTGTCACATTTTTTGGTAGATTGATTTACTGTCTAATCATTTCAGCTCTAGAACAAAAAGGTAGCTGCTCTACGGTACTGACTAAAATGTGTCCGTAGCACAGAGATCAGATTAGAAAACTTATTCTCTGAGCAAATATGATCTCTGATTTTATATAATCAGCTTTATTATCTAAGTCAGGGACTATTTTATTTAGGCTGTTTTTTTGTGTGTTTTTTTTAACTTGCGCATTTGAGAATGTTGTGTTTTTCGTTAAATGGAAAAAGAAATGAAGAATGACTTTATTCCCAAAGTAAAGTGTCTAAAATAGTAGCACAGTTTTTTGGTATTTGTCGCTTGGTTGTTGCAGTTAATCGGTTGGTTGGTTGGTTGGTTGACTCATTTCTCAATATTTTGAGCCAAATCAATTAATGGATTTGTTGAGAGAAGAATCAGCAAATTAAATGATAAAAAGACGAAGAAGAAAAAAAAGTTGCAGCCCTAGCCACATTGTTGCGTTTGGTTGCCAGTGTGGCTTTTGCTCTATTTCTAACAAGATATCCTCTCCAAGATGGCCTCTCTGTAAAAAAAAAAAATTTAAAAAGGCCTTGTGACACAGACGCTCACCCTTCACAGCTGTACTTATGTGGAGTGATCACATGACTGAGGCCGGGGGGGGGGCCAGGACAGAGGAATATTTCACAGCCTTCATCTTCAGATGAAGAGGGAACGTGGGCCGATGTGGCTTCTCACAGGTCCGTCCCACGTGACGAATGAGCGTCACCGGAGCAGAGAATAAGAAAAATCCAACTTTTTGACATTCGAATCTGCAAAGCGACTGTCGCAGAACGTCAACAGCGCTGCCGGTTAAACCCCTGACAGTTAAGGGATTTCAGCATGGTGGTCGTTTGTGTCGCCGCTCGCTGTTGAAGCTCGGATCTTTCGAGTTCCGCTAACCCGTTTCCCCCCTTCCTGTTGTCCGAACAGTGTGGAGATCGGGGAGAGCGTGCGCGGCGAGGACGTGTACATCGTCCAGAGCGGCTGCGGCGAAATCAACGACAACCTGATGGAGCTCCTCATCATGATCAACGCCTGCAAGATCGCCTCGTCGTCCCGCGTCACCGCCGTCATCCCCTGCTTCCCGTACGCCCGGCAGGATAAAAAAGACAAGGTACGCACTCGCACCGTCGCTGCACATCTCACTTCTCACTGTCCCGTTTCGTGTCACTACACCTTTTTTACGACCCCTCCTTCATAAACAAGCTATAACCAATAAGAAGAAAACAACAAAACGCTTTGTTGCAACTTTGACCGTTTTATTGGGCTGATTAGACAATTTGGGTTCATATATATTGTAACATGCAGAAAAACCTCTAAAAAAAAAGCCTCTAGTTTAAAGATAAGACCCTGAACTGTTGTCATTAAGTTAGTACCTACAAACCTTCCATATGTATAATTTCTAAACAGTATAAAATGGATATAAGCGTTTTATTTGTGTAAATGTCAAACTATAACTTCCTGTGGGCCGCTATATAAACAGCTACTGGTTATTATACTTATGTTACGTTCAGGTGCTTACAACTACATTATAATTTGTTCTAAAAAATGTCAAACGTTTATATCTTGCTTAGAAGTGCTGAAAGAGACAAGCCGCTGCGGCTACAACTTTTTGACACGAGGTTGCAGGTAAGCACACATTACCGCAGCCCTCCCCGTTTGCAATTTGAGTCGGGGGGGAACAGAAATCTGAATACGGAAGGTGTTGGGAGGCCGAGAAACCTGTTCGCACAACCCCCGCGCCGTCTGGAAAATCCCCTTCGCGAGCAGCCGCAGTTGTTTTACGTAGCAACAGCAGCAGGTGGCTGCAGCACCGAGAGGCTGCGGTCCTCGACGAGGAGTGGGTCCTCCTGTTTATTCCGCCCGTGCCGGGTTACGCAACGCGTTTCCAGGCAGTATCTCCCACTCACTCACATGACGGCGTGACACAGTACTTTGCTCGGCCTTCGTCCACGTGTTGTTGTTTTTGAGTGTCCGGGTAAAGATTTTAAGTAAAACGACTAAATCAACGCAAACCAAGTCTGGTTCACATTTCACAACACTTTCCACAAGTTGTGGAGTCGTTAATGTCTGATAAAATTCTTTAAATACTTCAGTTAACTTCAGCTTCTTTTCCTGAGCAGTAATCTGTGTAAGACTTTTACACAAGTTCACACGATATAAAAATAAAAAAAAGACAGAAGGAAAACCCTCCCAGTGTTTATTTCTATAAAATTTCCACATATATATTTTTTCTGATTACTTACCTCAAGCGACTGTGTCTTGATGCTTGTCCCAGAGTCGAGCGCCCATATCGGCCAAGCTGGTGGCGAACATGCTGTCGGTGGCCGGCGCCGACCACATCATCACCATGGACCTCCACGCCTCGCAGATCCAGGTCAGTGCAGAGCGTCGGCGGTTCGTTGACCGATAACATCCTTCAGCAAACACTGATAGACGCTCACCAACTACTCCTCTAGCTTTCTTGCAACGGTGGATTTAACGAGCCGTTGCTTCGAGTACCCGAGGAAACGCCACAGATCCTTCGCGATCCTATTTTTTTTTAGAAAATGGCTTCTCTTGTAATCAACACTACAAACTGAGACCAGGATCAATTGATAAAGTCATAAAATAAAGCAACTGTATGTCAGTAAAAGTTACTTTCTTTAAAGGGCTTTTTCGACATCGCCGTGGACAACCTTTACGCCGAGCCCGCCGTTCTGCAGTGGATCCGAGAAAACATTCCAGAGTGGAAGAACTGCATCATCGTGTCTCCAGATGCCGGCGGAGCGAAGCGGTAAGACACGGCGAGGAGAAATCCCGTCGAACGCCTGCGATTCAATTCGGAGACAAAAACGCGGCGGGGTTCTCCGTTTAGAAAGGGGGTCCAGCCGAGAAGGTTACAATCATGAGTCCACCCTGTTTGACAAGCAGTTAACGGTTAAGTGTGTCCCCCTCCCCCGTCCAGCGTGACGTCCATCGCAGACCGCCTGAACGTGGACTTCGCCCTCATCCACAAAGAGCGGAAGAAGGCGAACGAGGTGGACCGCATGGTGCTGGTGGGCGACGTCAAGGACCGCGTGGCGATCCTGGTGGACGACATGGCCGACACCTGCGGCACCATCTGCCACGCCGCCGACAAGTCAGTACCGGTTTAAAGAAAGGAAAGGAAAAACCCTTCACATGTCATAAAACATCTTCACACGTTCCTTTTCCTTCAGGCTGATCGACGCGGGCGCCGTGAAGGTCTACGCCATCCTCACGCACGGCATCTTCTCCGGCCCGGCCATCTCTCGCATCAACAGCGCGCCGTTCGAGGCGGTGGTGGTGACCAACACCATCCCGCAGGAGGAGAAGATGAAGGCGTGCCCGAAAATACAGGTATCACACACACACACGCACCATTAAGTTTGTTTTGAAGGCTGTCAATAGATTTGAAGCTCGCGATCGCAGTAAAATGAAAATATGACGATCTCTGTGTCTCCTCCAGGTCATCGACATCTCCATGATCCTCGCTGAGGCGATCAGGAGAACCCACAACGGCGAGTCCGTGTCCTACCTCTTCAGCCACGTACCCTTGTAAAGAACGAGAGAGGGCGGACCCCCCCCCCCCCCGTCCTCTCTCGCCCTGTCAGGCTGCTCGGCTGGCACTTTCTGCCACACATTCTGCAGAAAGGTTCCCTCTGATGGTTTTTGGCCGACCCCACGTGACTGTTAACAGGTCACGCCCCCCAGGAGACGGAGTGAAATGTCAAAATATCACTTCTCTGAAGACCAAGTTTGTATTTATAAGTATTTTTTTTTTTTCCCACAGTTCATTTCTTTCCTCTCATTTCAGCTTCAGCCTCGCCAGCCTTGACCAACCGAGGCCCCCCGGCCTTCACTTTAACCAAAGGGTCCATTATGTAACACTGTTGTATTCTTTAAACCTCCATTAAACTCACTTTAAATGAAGCATTCCGCTACGTCATGTGATTGGAAATATTTTGGCTCTTTCTGCTTCACAATGTAATAAAATGAGTTTTTTTTTTTAAATGTACACCTTCCCCCCCCCCCGTGTGTTTGCTTTAACCAGCTGCTAAAAGTATTAAAATAAATAGCCTAACCCTCAACTAGCTAACGCCAAATTGATTGTAATAATTCATGCTAACGCTAATCAAGCACGCATGCAGTCGTTTTTAAAGCCGCACGTAGGCCTTCTGTTGAACTTTGTAGTCTCCCGGCCCAAGCTCGGATAACCCACTCGGGTCTCCCACTTCAAAGCCACAGATGGTTTTACTTTGTTGATTAGCACTAAGCTAGTGAATTGACTGCACTAATGGAAGTAAAATTACCGAATACGCTTCATTCACTCGCTTTTTAAAAATAAATTCAGGGTTTTTCTAGCGAGCCTCACGAATGTGCCGATGCGTCGACGTCACTGTCTCCCGCAATAAGCTGCTGCCAACCTCCCTCGATACCAATGCCATATAAAATCCAGTAGTCTGGGTTGATTCGTGGGAGCGCTTTTTAACCCCCCTTTCCAAAAGGTCACGAAAAACAAAGCTTAATTGTAGCGTTTAGATTTCAAAGCTAGAAATGGCACAGCTCTGATGGGTCACTTTAGTTTCGAAGGAGGCAGGTTTCACTGTTTTGCCTGTAAGTGGATTAAAGAAACTGCAGAAAAGTGATATATTTTTTTTTTTATGTAACAAACTGTTCTTTGACAATAAAGCTTTGACAATGGCTTACAGATGCACTGTTTGGTTTCCTTTTCATCCTTACATCTCGAAGCCGCCGAGGCTGCGAAATCGATACTTTCACTCCCTAGTACCTCCAAAAAAAAAACACTGCGGCCTACACTTCCCATAATGCAACTCCTGCCAGTTTTGTTACACACACCTTCTGTAGTCTCCCAGCCCAAGCTCGGTAACCCTGGTGACATCACAACGACATCACCGGGGTCTCACTTCAGAGCCACAGAAGACTCAGCTGGTTGTACTTGGTTGATTAGCACTAAGCTAGTAAATTGACATTTACGTGTGCGCCCCTTTAATTAGAAATATATGCTAAATAAAATGCAACAGTTTAGCTCGTTTTGGTGACACTTAAGTCTCAAGTTAGTGCATAGCAGTGAATCTGCACCTGAGGGTAAACTAAAAGTGCAACGTGGTCGAAAGCTCTGGAAAAAGTCCAGTAAGTAGACCTTGTGCACAGATTACAGATAGAACATATATTTGTGTGACAGCTGGTGTTGTTTGTGTTGTTTTAGTTTTTTAGATTCTTAAAAAAATTGATTATAGAGTATTAAAATACAATGCATTGGTAAATACTGTAATGAAGGATTTTTTTTTTCAAAAGATGAACGTTGAAAGCGCCACCAGGGGGAGCCCTTTCTACAGGAATGTGCAGCCGGAGCAGCTGCAGCCAGGTGAGCGTAATGAGGAAAAATAGTGCCGAGAGAGTGATTTAACTGAAACAGCCGCGTGACGGTGATCAGAAGTGCGCGGGCGCCGTTTTTCTGTCATAAAAACGTCGATAACGCAAAAAGTGGCGCCCAGAAACGCATTAAACTGGTGTACTGCTACTTTCCAGTGTTTGGGTTCCAGCGTAAGGACGCAGAGCCTGTGTCTCTCCAGCAGAGGGGGAGGGGGAGGGGGAGGGGGGGTTGGACGCGGAAGATGAGGGACGAACTGGTGATGTCAGATGTCATTAGCATATTTGTGCCTATATCTAACGCTTGCGCACAGACGCGCCACTACTGCTGCGACGCGCCGACCGAGAGATCCTTCCAGCACGACCCGCCTACAGTCTGGTGAGCCCGATCCCGCACCTCGTTTCTGTTATTTCTCTTGTGTTGACTGCGGCTGTAAAAGACTTACGCGGAGGTGAGTGCGCGCGGGGGGATGTGGTCCAGGCGCTGGCGCACGGACGACCCGGCGCCAAAGAGGAGATGAATTTGGGTTTTGGAGTGAATGCAGCTTGTGTTTTTTGGGGGGCTTTAAAAAGCTCATAACATTGCGTAACGCGCGTGTGTGTGTGTGTGGCACGTCTTTTGTCTTGAGCGCACACACTCACGCATGGGAGCCCGTTTTCCTTTGTTGCAGTTTTCGTGCGCCCGCGGTTCCGTTACGATGCTTTATCTCGTTCGCACGTCGATATGTGTATACATATATTTTTGATATTGTGGAGCAGAGTTTGGATTTTTCAGACCGAGATGAACGCGCATAAACGCCGATCAGGGGCGGCGGTTCCTTCAGATTTGCACCCCAGTGGGGCAGAAGTATACGTGACAAGTGAATCTGCGGATGTTGCACAGCTTCCATGTGGAAAGCCCCTGCGTGGACACTCCTAAATCAATATTCTACCCTTTTTTTAGAAAGACTTATTTCCCCCTATGTTGTCTTTCTAAAGAATATTTGCACATAAGATCATTTATTTTTATCTCCACTTTTCTTTTCTTTTTTTTTTTTCTTGGTCTGCCCAGCATGGGAACTCCCCCTTCCCCCATTGTTATGTAAATGTCGGGGGTTTGAACGCCTCGGACTGGCTTCAAGCTTGTCGACTGCGTGCAACGTACCGGATCCCGCGTTTTGGATAACGGGACGGGACTGCCAGTCAAATCACGCCGGGAAAAGCCGCAGGCGAACAAAAGAAGGCGGAGGGGGAAAGTAGTCCGCGGTTGCGCATGTAGTTAAAATGGACTGATTTGTCGTTTCTCTTTTTTTTGACCACTGAGATTTAGGCAACGCCCTTTCACAGATTATAAATAAATAAACATGTTAAACCACATGCTCCATTGCTTTATGCTTTTTTATTTTTGACGTAAAATGCTGATAAATAGACATTATTTCAGTTTTTTCATGTTATTCAGCCTGGCCGTTCCTCGTAGACCCTCGTAGATGGTTCAGCTTTTTAACACCATTTATTCTCTTATTTATTTCAATAATATGTGCAGTTGTCAGCAGTCCAATTATCTGCTTGCTGTTTTGAACTGTCCGTCTTGCTTTCTGCTCTCTTTTAGAGACCAACTGCAACAATGGACGAAAATCCCAAGCCCGACATTTCAGAAGTGACTAGCTTCGACAAGACCAAGCTGAAGAAGACTGACACGCAGGAGAAGAATCCCCTGCCCACAAAAGAAAGTAAGGCTGAGATTCCTGCAGTCAAGAGGGTGTGTGTGTGGGGGGGGTGGTGCATTACGTCACATTTTTCCTTGACTGTTTACCAAATGTCAAATGGTTGTGTGGTCTTTATTTTCACGTCTTCTTCCCTCTTCTCCTCCACAGTCATCGAACAGGAGAAGGCATCGGAGACATCGTGAAGCCTCTCCCTCCCGTCATGCACTGTACACCCCCCCCTCCTCCTCCCTGTCCTCCTCCTCTTCCCGCATTGCCTTGTTCTCAGTCACTTCTTTTTAGCTGTATAACTTTGTAACCGAAAAAAATCTATGAAACGACGACGATAACACACAAAAAAAGCTGCACAGCCTGCGGACAGACGACGCCTTCGCCAGGGCGGTTGCCCCCCCCCCCCCTCGTCCTGCCAACGAACGCCACCTTAAGCACCTTCATGCACGTGTCTCTGTCGCTGGGGGGGTGGGAGATGAGGAGGATTTTTGTCTGAGGCGGAGGGGTGGGCACTGCAGGAGGTGCACGTCTCGCCTCCGACGCCACCTGAGCTGCCGACGTGCACCGGAAGGGCCTGAGGGACGGGGCGTGGCCTGCGTCCCAGGAAGCTCATCACCGCCTCACCCCCACCCCCCGACACCCAACTTCCTGTGTGGCTGCTTTTGCGCCAAAGCCGAGGCGTCAAGCTTTTTGTCTTTTTTTCTTTTTTTTCTTTTTATAGTTTTTTTTGTCTTCTATTTTCAGAAATGCACAACTTTGTTTGTACGCTGGCCAAAATGTAAATGCCCCAAAAAGTGATACTGTTGTCTGTCACAATGTTGTTTTGTTTTCTTTTGTATGTACACAAGGTTTAAAAAAACAAAACAAAAGTGTAACTGATTCCATCTAGATCTGGGAGATGCTCAAGTGGACTTCATTTACGGTTAAATTGTAACGCCCTTTGGTCCGAGTGATTCGGGAAAGCTATTGTGTCGCAATCCGTCTCTGAATTGTCTCCAAACGAGGAAAAGGTTTCAATTAGAACCAAAACAAATAAATACCGGTAAATGATTCCATGTGTTAGTTTTTTTTTTTTTTTTTTTTTTTTTGCTTTCAACAATAGATAGAAAATTCTGTTTTGGAGTTCCAGCGGCCGTGTTGCTCTGCCACAAACCATTACCAGAAATGGAGATAAACCGTGAAATGTTGTAATAAAAAAGAATTTGTTACTAAACACTTTGTCTTGCCGAGTGCTTTTTCTGCCATTGCCACACAAAATGTTAAGACACTTATCCCCCAAAGAACAGTTAGCTGTACTTTACATCAGCAGAGGTTTAATATGATCACATAGTCTCTTACGGTTGGACTGCTCTTGGGCCTAACCCACATTTCACATTATCTTGCGCCAAACAATCCTCTAACATTACTTAAGGGATGAGGCTGTGCGCTTGTTTGAAGGGCTAAAACGTCTCCTCAGCAGGCCTGGCAGGGATTTACCAGCGCGGGAGGTGGAAGTTCGTGTCCTCGTGTCAAGAGAAAGGCAGGGAAATGGAAAGCTACTTGTTGCCAATGTTTTCTTGAAGTCGAGACCGCTTTAGAAGCCAGTGATCGTTGCAGAGAAACCTGAGTCGTGCCATCCAGGAAGTAGATCGCCTATTGGGGAACTCTGATCTTTATCAGGCGTTGCTAAGCTAAAGGCGGCGAGGGTTATCATCTGTTCCCTCTTCAAAAGAGCTCTGCGACATCGCTCATGTGTCTGCTGTCTGGTTTAATGCATCGGTGAGCTTACGGGACAGCGTGCCGTGACCCAGAGTACAGGGAGATTTACTCGGCCCTTCGTCCTAAATTAGCCACCTCCTACAAAGCCTTAATGTCATTAGCATGACATTGCTGACATGTCCTGCAAACGGTGTGCATCACAGCACCTGTATGTAACAGCACTTGGTGTTATTTTATTGGGGGACAAATCAAATCGACACTTCTACGCAAGTCAGTTGCATCTTTTGTTGACGTGTTTGTTGTGTCTAGTCGGTGCATTTTCGCCTAAACGCAAGATCCACAAAGCGCGCCTTGCAGCGAGAATGCATAATCGAAAATTACTCAGCTATTTCCCCCTCTAGGCTGATGGAGAGGTTGATCTCGTGGCCACGTAATGGTCCGCAGGCCTTACATGTCGGTGTAAGTGGATTGGTGGTAAATCAGTTGCTCTTAATAAGGCATTAATCTCACGGTGGAGGAGGAGGGGGGGGGTTAGTTGTGGAGGTTAGTGGGCTAGTGCTGGGAGACTAGGACTCTCCCAGGTCCCCCCTTTAGATGGGATTAACACCTCCCATCTCCCATTTCTCCCCCCCCTGCCTCCCCTGCCTCCCCTCTGCATGCTGCACAGCTCCACACAGGCCTGGTAGTCTCCTGAGAAAGTGACGGAGGATTTAAGGTGGAGCAGCAGATGGGGTGGAGTTACTGTCCAAAGGATGAAGGGTGGGGGGTCAGATGTGTCAGCAGCTCCGAGCCTGTCGAGATACAACGGGTGTCCTGCCTGGTAACCCATGGCAACAGCTGCTGCTGAGTCATTTTCCTGGCGTTGGGCGGTCGGATGCTTGTTTCTTCCTGGCAGGCGCTCGTCATTAAACCTGTCCTCCTGTTGGCGTGCTTTCAATACCGAGGAGATTACGAACGCAGCACGTTCCGCTGTGTTGCCTGTATTTAGACATGTTTGACCACCTGTCTCCCGCAGCCGACTGTCTCCACTAAAAGGCACGTCTTTGAAACAGGCCCCGATTAACCGGGGGATTGATTGATTCACGGTTACCCAGTGCACACGTGAAGCCGCGTCGGCAAGCTCTTGCACCACGGGCCTCGTGGATCCCCGCGTCCTTTAACTTCCTGGTAACCGATGGACTGGATGGGAGCGGCTGTGGCTGGTTTGTGGCCACAAACACGGTTTACAGCCACGCTACTGGCTTCAGCGGCCTTAGGGATCAAAATGTCGGTCAGTCGGTTGGTCAACCACTTTGGTTCAGACTGAAATATCCGATCAACCTTTTGACTGATCGACATGAAAACGTATAAAAGCATTAGTTGTTCCCAGAGGATGAATGCTACTGTCTTTGGCGACTCCCTGACTTTTCCTCTAGCGCCACCGTGAGGTTGTTGTTTCTTATTGTGAAATATCTCAACACCTATTGGATAGATTGCCTTTAAATGTGGTCACAGCATGACATCTTGTTCACAATCACCCGTTTCTGGAGGGGAAATAAATGAACAAAGAGTGTCCCTGTGTTATTTGTGCTGTATGTCGTCTGCAGGTACTGTGTGGTTTTTACCACAGAGCCGACCGACCGAGTCAATTATCTTTCGACTGAGACAAACACGGGGTCTGCTGTGGATTTCCATGGCAACTACCCACCCAGGAGCTACATTCGGCGTTGCTCGTGAAGCGGGGACCGAGGCTGCCATTAGCCACGCGTTAACACCTGACCGGTATCTGTAGCACACTCAGAAATATCCACCCTGTTATATTGCTGCAGACACAAAAAGAGAGGAGGGGAGGGGGGGGGAACCAAACAGGAAAAACATATTTTAGGCTGCATGTTTGTGTCATTATTATGGTTTCCTGTCCAAACCATATCTCTCTAGATCGCCCTGTGGTGTCATTGTTGAGTGCGGGCTATCTCAGCTGTCAGCAGACCAGCGATAACGCAGGAGCAACACACAAATGAGACCTCAAATCAGTGGCTCGCTGTAAATACATGTGGTGCGACGCTTGTTCCTTCTCTGCCGCCGTGTCACGGGTCACTGGACACAAATGTTTTCACCCGCTGCTGCTTTTTTACTCGACATATGGCAACGACAAGCGTTTGAGGTTACGAGCAGCCATGTTTTGAGGGCCGAGGGCCGTGTGTATGTTAGCTCACAGGATGTGACTTCACAGTGTAATTTGTTACAGCTGTACAGGATTTGTATGGGGGGAGTAGCATACCATGTGTACTCAAGTCAATGGTTTTTAAGGCTTTAGGTGGTAGAGAATCCATCTTTGCACAGCAGTAAGTGTAGAAAAGAGACAGAATAATGGAATTTGTGTGAGTGTAGTATTTTATTTTATATGTCATCATGGTCCTGTAAAAACCACGTATCTCCAAGATGCTGTGTTTTTAGTTATGAGGTAATTCCAACGTTTTGTTGTTTCGTTTTTATTGTTTTCACTTATCTGAACAATTCAAAATCACCAAATTTGATGTCACTGGACCAAAAGTGCTGAATTAACTTAATCAATTATTATTTTTATTATTATTCCTCGCGTGATCCTTCCTGAGGTTTGTTACAGAGGGGCATATCCTTGATTCTCGTCCAATGTGGGTCTTTGAAGCCCTCTGAGGGAGTTATTATGTTATATTCACAACCTGACACAAGAGCCTGAGGTGATACTGAGAAACAAAAGTATGCATGTATGTTGTTGCTTGATTCAAGAAAGTTTGGTTCAATTCTAATCTAATCTAATCTACTTTAAGCAAAGTATTGGATTAAATGAATTACTCTCATACGAAGTGCATACAGTGAAAGGATTTTGTGCAACATAACAGGCCTCAAAGTGTTTCACAAGTCGTGTCCTCTCTGTGCAGTGTGTTTATAGATAAGTGCTGTTCTGCATCCGGAGTTAGCGGAGAAGCAGGAACTCACTTTTTATAGCGCTCTCCTGAACAAAGACACAAAGCGCTGTGAAATAGAGGCGAGCGAAACACACACACACACACACACACACATGAGCCAACACTTTGGTATAAGAAAGAGCAGACGTGCACTGTTGGCACCAGGAAGCATAGAAGCGGCTCGTCTCCACCTACAATGTCAGTGCCAGCGCTCTTGTTGCATAAACGATAATTGCATCAGATCCTGTGGATCGGTAAAAGTCTGTTAAACAGTTGCACGACCCCTAATTACACCATCAAACTGATGCACGAAAGCAGAGTCATCTTGTCAAGAATCAGTGGGGCAGAGAGCGGGCGTGGTCCCACATCAAAGACCGGCAGCAGGCTGAGCCGCACGTCTATAGCTCGTGTTGATTATCCCAGACATGCTCTATTAGCCTGGCCCCAGGTGGGGCCCCGATCAATGGTGTCTAAATGTTGTTCCCCCATCGCTTGCAAATGCATTAGCCAAAGCGCTGCACAGAATCGATGCCGCTGCGTAGACAGCAGAGCCAAGTGTGTCACATCGACTCATTGCGACTTGATGAGGAGGTCCTGAAAGCGTCCGCTGCGGGCAAGCGGTGCCTCGGCGTGCCTGCAGAGAACATGGCGCTTCTCCCGCAGCTGCAGGCAAAGATCTGGGCCACTCTCTGCGCGTCCCCTTCCTCCTCACAGAAGATGCTGCTGCAGAAAACCTAACGCTTTCGATTTCTCTTTCACAAAACAACCACGGAGAGAAACGTCCTCTTTTAGCGCCAATGCCTTTCGTAGAAGAACCCCCTCGAGAGCAACAACAGACCCAGAGACTCTCAAGGCCGCTGGAAGAATGTTGATCATGAGCGTTAATTACCCTGGCGGTCTCCATAGAGGGCTGCTTAATTACCGCCCCCTTGTTAATAACAAGCTGAGTCATGTCATGTGCTTAATTGAGTTGTATTAATCAGCATGAGACCAACGCACAGCAGTGCGGGACAGAAGGTCAGAAAAACAAAGCGTTTCTGTTGACGAGCATCTACGATACTGAGGACACTCCCCGCCGGCTCCTGGTGAGCTGCTTTGTAACATAGCATGACCTCTGACCTCTTTAAAGCATATGTGTGTGTGGGGGGGGGGGGGCAAAAGAGGATTTCCTTACAGGTAATCAATAACACATCATATTAGCATTGTAAGTTGTATTATGGTTGCACTTTCGGCAGTAATTGAAGCACGTTCTCGATGGTTGCGCGGTCCCTCGGGATCGGTTACATCTGTGTTTTGTTGGACGTGGCTGGTATGTTTCTTCTTTTTCCTTTTGAACTCGCCTTCCAACAAAAAGTCGGATCAATGAATCCTTTTTAGGAGCCCACATGTGAGAGGTGTGTCCACTGGACTTAACCATAATAACCTTCTCTGCGTAGATGTTTGCCTGTATCTTGGCAGAACTACTACTCGTAGAAGCTTGAACATCCTGAAGGAGCTTTAAGTATAACTGCTGCTTCTTCGTGCTGAAAGGACCTGAGTTGAGGTTGTTCGCCCCCTCACCGTGATGCCTCTTTGTGGAGGTATTCCGATGTGTGACTTTGTTTTGCCAAGTTAGACAGATGGATAGATACATTTCCGCGTAATCTTCGACCTATCTGTGCCTCAGCTTGCAGTACCCGCGGACCAAACGTTCCTCTTGACGCTTCAGCGCTACGGTATGCAGGTGAAATGCCCAAGGATACCTTTTTAACCCGCAGAGTCTTTGTTTTCCCCAACGGTGAATGATGATATAGTTTTTGGAAAGGCGCCTGAGCCTTTTCGCACCGTCCTGACTCTGCATGCGCTCCATGAAGTTGCACTTCTCCCGCTGTAATTAAGACGTTTCCTTGTGCTTCTGCTTACAAATGAAACCAGGATTTCTCAGTGGAGGTGCACACATTGGTCAGTTTGAGTCTGTATTATCAGGGCGGAGGCTAACTATTGAATCTGTCTGAGCCTCTCTCTGTAATTCCAACACTACCTCACTGTTCTTCTCTTCATGTGGCCTAAAGCAAGAGTTATTATTAAAAACACAAATTACAGAAAGGCAATAAAATGTACTCTTGCCATCTATCAGCTCATTATCTTTGTTTTGAGGCCCCCCGAGGGGCTCAAGATAGCCCATTGCTCCCCATCTCGTCTTACTCTTCGCGGCGTCAATAAAGCCCTCTCATGGTGTTACGTCATACGGTGTATGTGACTAGAGAGTTGCTCTCAACAATGTTGCTCAAAGGCTTTGTTATGCAAAACCTCGCTGGGGTCTGAAATGTGCACAGAACGCGGCCCCCAGAGGCCCCAGTGAGTCACGCGTTAAAAGGTGTGAGCGGCATACAGTTGTTTTAAACATGTTTTTAACGGGCACAAACGCGCAGCTTAGATCAAATCTCAGGAGTTCAAGACGTCACTACTCCCGCAATCCACTTAATCTCATATCTCGCAGTCGTTCGCCATGGTGTTTATTTTTTATTCCCCGCCGGCGAGGTCGGTCCAGTGTCGATAACGCCTGCTGGCGCGGCGGTGAGTCACACCGAGCCAAGGTCAACTCGGAGCTGTGTCAACAACAGCAACTTACAGTGAGAGGTAAGAAAATAAAGAAGCACTGAAGAGGCTGCATGCATAAACCCCTATACTTTTTGATAAAGGTGGTTATTACTGACTACAGTGACAGTTAACCTTTTCCCCAGAATGTGCTGTTTGGGTTGTTATCCAGAATCAAACTCAAAAACATATTGATGAGACAAAGCATGCAAAAAAAAAAACACCACAGTGATGTATTTGAACCTCCCCAACACAAGATAACATCTCCCACAAAACTGCTATCATAACTATATCATGTTATATTTAGTGAGTTTAATCGTGCAAAAGTGTAAATAATGACCCAGAGGCGCAGGAAGATTTGTAGGAAGAAAGTAAGTAAATAAGCGTATTTCCCAAAATGTTGACTTATTTCTTTGAAAGCTGGCAATTCTTTTGACCTAAGTGTTGGGTTTCTTCACAGTTTGGGTTAAAACCTCTGTTTCAGCACAAGAACGAGTCTTTATTTAGTGAAGTCAGTCACAGCTGCAGATATTTGGGTTCAGAGATGGTTGTGTGGTCTGCCGGTAAATGGAGGATTATATTGCATACTCCCTCAAACACACACACACACACACACACGCGCGCCTGCATTCACACCCACTCACCCAAACACACTCTCTCACGAGTGCCAAGAGATATTAAAGCGCGAGAATTGGCTGATTTTGCCCTTGTTAGCGGAAAGATTTATTGAAGCTTGTACGTCTGAGACCAGGACGCTGGGGGGGGGGCATAGAAGTCTAATGATGTCATCGATCCCATGGCACATCTGCAAAGTTGGATGCTCATGAAGGCATTTGCTCGCTTTCACAAGTAAACCCCTGGGCTTGCAGTGGAATCTGTTTCTGCATGCTATCCTTATTACTAATGAGACGTTCAGGCACTTCCTGGTCCACATTTCGTCGAGCGCGAGGATCAGCTGCAGCCTTTGCTGTCAACCATCCGGCGCAGTCAAGGCCACCCAACCCAACCTTTAATTTACCAGCCGCTCTAGACATCCGAGGAATTCTGCACCACATGTTGTTTTGTCTGCAGGAAGTGAATGTTCTCATTGAGAACGGTCATTTTGGCAAAACACAAATGTTATGGCAATGAAAAGGGATGTTGAGAGGAACCCATTGTCACCATCCCCCCGCCCCACGAAGGAATAAAGGTGTTATTCAATGGCTTTTTAAAAAAATTGTTTGCATGCCTCGAGCCACGAGACAGGAAGTTGCAGGTTTGATCAGTGTGGGAAAAACAATGAAAGGAACATTTCAACGGTGTGTTGTGACTAAGAAGATCATCCTTCAGCAAGAGGCCTCGAATTACCTTCAGAATATCTCCCGGATCGCCGAGCCTGACCTTTGACCCCGCTGTGGTTTGGCAGCGAGTGAATCCATCTTCCCCACAGGGGATCAACTGACTATGAGACTTATTATCATCGCAGTAGTTTGCCAAATTAATTTGGAGTCCATTTTTGAACGTCTCAGCAACCAAACCCAGCGCTTAACGAGGATAGCGGTTTGTCAGACGCAGTCTTTGTCCAGTTTGATGCTGCTAAAGGTCACGAGTTGAACCCCCAAAACCCACAACACTGCAAATAAATTCTTCTCCACGTCAGGATCCTCAGGGGGGTTTTTACCCCACGTGGAGGAATGTGCCCCCAATTGTTGCCAAGATCTGCTCAGCTTCCTCGGCCTCCTGAATGTCCCAGCATGCCTTTCAATTTAGTTTTTTTTTTTAAATGAATAAGGCCTTTTGTGTGTCCAAAAAGGGAAGTCTGGCTGCACTTTACTTCCCCTCAGACTGTATCAGGGATTTCTGTGCTTGCTGCTTTTGGTAGCTGAGTTTCAGAATGAGTTTTCTTTGACATTTCAAAAACCATTTTAAAATGTCACCGGATGTTACCTCTTTAAGAACTGTGCGTAGCATCCAGTTTAAAGGATGCTTTCTGAGAGCTGGACGTTGAGCGTGATTCACAGTGTCTTAAAGGTTTCGCTAACACGTTCATTTGGTGCAACTCATGCTGTCATACGTGTCGGATCATGGCCTCCAAAATAGGCCACGTTGATACATTCTTTACACTTCTGTCCCCATCGTGCGTGGCTCAAGTCAGAGAGGTGCGACTCCCAGACTGTGACTCACTGACAGTGTGTGAGCAATCTGGGTCAACACCCAATCAATAAAGATAACCTGATTTGCTTAATCTCAATTATAAAAAGTACAGTGCGGTGTCCATTGTCTAGGCTGTTTATCTCAGGAGATTAAAATAACCTTTGTGTATATGTAAGATAACAGATTTGAATGTTTGCAACACATAAAGTAATCACACTGACGTTCTGGATCTAATTTTGGAAGAGTTTTTGGGGGAAAGAAACCAGTTGCACAAGGAAGTCAAGGAGCTGATTGCTCTTCCTGTTTTTTTGGGTGCGAGCTCTTTGACCCGCGCTTTCCTTCTGCCAAGTTTCCTCCACCCGAGCATCAAAGGTGAAACCGTGTCGTTCTGAGGGTCCGGATGAATGAATTACAGAGGTTTGAGGCCTGCGTGCTTGTTAACAGCGGATAATTCCCATGAAAACAAGCCGAAGGGACAAAATGTGAAGAGGTTACAGAAGAAGCAATGAGAAGCGGGAGCAGACTGAGGATCCACGTGGCTGCGCAGAGCCCCTGATGTCCGAAGCACTTGTGCTAATGCTGCTTTGCCCGTACTGTAAATGAGCAGATCGGACTGAAGTCATTCCCCGAAAAACGCTTGTTTTAAAGATTCTTGCCGTTGCTGGGTGAACAGAACCCCAGATGCTCGAGCACCACTCCATCTTTGCAGGAGGAAACAGCCGCTCCCTGTGTCTTTTTGTCCGTTGAGGCCCCCCCCTCCTTACATAAAGGCTTTAGTCAGACGTGTGCCTACATTCCCTCGCCCACCCTCCACCCCACCTCCGCCGTCCCAATCCAAGTTCAACTGGACTCCTGCCCAGATGAGCTTCAACTCGCCCTCTTTGTCCGCAGATCTGGCGCATGTCCTGCTCTGGCAACTGGCACCATGGGCCGAGCTCCAGACGCCACCCACGCCCCTATTGTTCCCCCCCCGGTGCCCCGTTTTTCCCCC
>JAVQJD010101280.1:0-82500 GCA_036023655.1 Nannoperca australis
CCCCCCCCCCCCCCCCCCCCCCCCCCCCCCCCCCCCCCCCCCCCCGGCCCCGTTAAGAAAGTGAAGGATAGGAGAATGGGAGGGGTAGAGGTAGCAAGAAAAAGGAATATTGTCAATCCCCTAAGTATCTCTCTTTCTTTCCCTCTTTCTCTCACTCTTTCTCTCCCCCACTCTCCCTCAGTAATCTGATTTATTCGAAGCATATGTGTGCTGCTCTGTCTTTGTCTGCTTCTATTAGGGCCAGTGGGGGCCCATATGACATTGTTTAGCCAGTAATGAAATGGACATTTTTTGCATGTTTTTGAGAAAGTCAGAGAAAAGCCAACACTCCTTATTTGTAACCGTCTGCAAATACCATCTCCAGGGCAGTTGCCCCAGGTCTGTGTATTCATGTGTGTGTGCTGCGTATGTGCCCACGTATCACAGGTTCCATTTGGTCATTTTGGAGATGGTTCTGAGCAACCTAATGAATATTTGGGCTTGAAGATATTTTTCTTTTTCTTCCTTGACTCTGTTCTTTTTATGTTGAAGAGCCCTGTCATCCTTCTTAAGCTTAACACATAATATGATGCACATATTTTTGTTTTACACACTCTTCTACAGTAAAAGAGATGTCACATTCTCTTATTGTCAGTATATGAAATTGTTATGTGCTAATGGCAGCTATGTGGTGCTCCAGATTCAACTGAAGCCCCCATCAATAAAGAATGTAGTCATAAAAAAACATTGAAAATGAATAGAATAATTGGAAACCTGAAGTAATTTATTGTGTAATACACACAAACACACTGTAATCCTAGCTAAGAATAACATACATGCATTGAAAGCAGCATACATAAAGTATATTATGTTATGAAATATACATAAATGTGTAATTCTTCAGAATAAGGATCATTCACGTTTCTGTTGTGCTAAATCTCAAATTTTAATTTTTGAGGCATGAAAAAATGCACTCAAAAAACAACAACTACAACAAAAAAAAACATTTCATGATCCCATAACTGTATTTTTATCTGTCCTTTCTATCTACTTAAAGGTTTTCTTTGATTTCCATCCAGGATTACAGTCTTGTTTTTGGTGGCTCTGAAAGCAGATGGTTTTTATGCAGCTAAAAACGGGACAGTAGCCCAATAGGATAAAGATCTGTTTAAGCATTATCCATTTGGCCACTGCCCGTCACAGGCCTATTTTAAGCATAGGCACATACACACACATACACACAGCCATTCTCTTAAACCATGGCAGCCATTTTATTAGATTCCCTGATTCTCTGCCTCGTATTAGTTCCCGGAAAATAAATAAACCTTGAATACATGACAAGGACCAGTCTGGTAAATTGGAAACTATATATGTCCTGCTGGTATCTTTGTTTACCAGTGTAGTGATGGATGGACAGACAGAGGGATAAATGGAGGCACTGAGGAACAGATAGGATAGGTATATGGATGGATAGCTGTGTGAAAAGTAAAAAAAAAAATAGTTGGATAGATAGGTGGATAGATAAATGGATGGATAGATAGGCAGATGAATGCGGCAGGGAGATCTTGTTGGGCTGATAGAGTTGAGCAGGTATGCCGAGAAACAGCTGCTTTCTTCATTAGGTTCATCTATCGATCTCGGACCCTCGCTGTGTGTGTGTGTGCGTGTGTATGTGTGTATGTGTGTATGTGTGTGTGTGCGTGTGTGCATGCGTGTGTGTTTTTTTTTAGGGAAAGAGAGGGGAAAGACAGCAGCCTCTGTAGATAAGTGCTGGTAATAGAACAGAATGAATTCTTATCACAGAGATGGGAAGGCCATTAACCCTCAGCTCCTAGTTCTCTCTCTGTCTCTGTCTCTCTCTTTCTGTTTCTCCCTCCCTCCGTCCCCCCGGTCTGGACCTGACAGGGTCACGTTGGCGAGCGTGTGTGATATTTCCACTATGTGTGGGACTCTCTGAGTTTGTGTGTGTGTGTGTGTGTTTTGCGGCTGCCGCTGTGCAGACTGCCCCATCGGCCAGATGTTTATAATCAGGGTCTAGATAAATATTGGACCAAGGAATCATAAAAGACCAGGAAAAACAGAAAATAAAGAAAGAGATGGGGGCAGATGAAACAGAGGAAAGGAATCTTCTTTTCAAATTATTCCTAAATCCCTCAGTAAGCTTGCCGTGCCGCCTCCTCAATTCACCTACTCAGCCTAAGGTGATTCAAACAGCAGAAATGCAATATGGCTGTTGTGTAAGATGCAGGTGTGTGTGTGTGTGTGTGTGTGTGTGTGTGTGTGTGTGTGTGTGCGTGCGTGCGTGCGTGCACACGTGTGGAGGTGTACAGTAGGTGTGCTAGCCTATTGTATAAGGCCAGGTGTTGCGGCAGTGTTTTTTTATTCCATAACTGAACCTTTTGAAGCCATATTTTTGTCCTGTGAAAACCTTTTGTATTTGCTATTAAAGAATCATTAACACCCCCCCCAGTGCTCACAGCACTGAAAATGAAACCCCTCTTAACACGAAACAACAGTTTCTGTCTGCGCAGCAAGCAAGCAAAGCATGCAAGCCTTTAATCTTGGCTATGTTTATTCATATGATTTTTTTTTTTATTTCTTCTTTTTTTTCCAAAGAAGTAATAGGTGTTTTGTTAGTCGCCTGCAAGACAGCGGAGCGGGCAATTTGAGCGAAAGCACATACAATGAGGCGTCTCAGGTAGTCGTAATTGACAACAACAAAGCAAATTTGGAGCTGCTGATACAAGCATTTTTTACACAAAAGTAATTTTTTCAGCTTATACTGTCAATTCAACTTATTGACATGCAGACCAGGAGCGTATTAAATGTGACAATCCTATTGTCTGGCTTTCAGAGTCAACCTGAAACAAAAGATATTTTTTGCTGGTGTAATAAGTTCTCATGTGTTTTAAGCAATAAAGGGGTTTGTATGGGTGGATAGGAGTGTGTGGATGGAAACATGTGTGTTTGCTTGTGCTGGTGTGTGTGTGTTTACATGTTAGCATGTGGGCTGTGGACCTCTGTGCATTAAATACATTGAACGCTGTGTGGGAGTAAAAGTGTGTTATGGGCAGAGAGTTTCGTGTGTGTAGGTGTGTGTGAGCGAGTGCAGGTGTGTGTGTGTGTGTGTGTGTGTGTGTGTGTGTATGTGTCAGTTATTCCCAGGCCCTGTGCAGGAGCTGTAGCCCCTCTCCGCTGGGTTGATGTTTAGTATTTTAGACATGCTACATTAACAACATCTGGTTAAGATCTAAATGCTTGTTAAACGCGCTGAAATTCAGGGGGAAAGGTACAGGGAGAACGAGGGGAGAGAGGGGGGATAAAGAGGGAGAGTAGGGTAAATAAAGATTTGAGGGTGAGAGAACGGGGGGAGGGAGATCAGTAAGTCTGTAAGGTTATTACCCTGGCAGTATTACCACTGGCCCTTGACTGTGTGTGTGTGTGTGTGTGTGTGTGTGTGTGTGTGTGTGTGTGTGTGTGTGTGTGCGCAGGGCTGTGACTGTGTGAGATGGGGTAATGTTTCAAAGCTTTCCCCTTTAAAACCTAGAGGCCAAACTCCAGCCACGCGCGCGGCGCAGGAATGTGACATCACAGGGCCCCCATTGCTCGCACACACACACACACGCGCGCGCGCGCACACATGCACACGTGGTCTCACAGGGGACATGACCAGAGTTGTAAGAAGAAATCAGTGTCAACATCATGGATAAGTGGGGGAGACATGGCAGTCATGGGTGTTATGCAAAACATTAAGGACTGCATTACTACCACAGATACACCAGACACAGACCATATATTGTCTTTATTATTATTTTTAGACATATAACACAACAGCACTGATAATATTGTAGCATATAAAGTCCTAACAGCTAGTTTCTCTCTAGTTGTTATAGCATTTCTCATATATTTCTTGTGATATTTTCTTTGGCAGCAATTACCGTTTCACTTGATGCTAGGCTTTCATAGTGTATATGATTTAAAATAAACAATAATGGGGGAAAAAAGTTTTTACCCTTTACCCCTTTAATGAGCACCATCCTAGCCATAAGGAAGCAAATTAGAGGCAGCTTGGCCCAGCTAATGAATTCAGCCATTTTGGAGCCTTCGTGTCCAGTTTCTCTGCGTGGCATTGCTCTACGGTTGTGTGCTGTACGACTGAGTCCTCCACCGGGCACATAATGACCCGGCATGGCAGTTATGGGTCCTTAGGGGGAGATGGGAAGGGGAGCGAGTGGTCTCAGAGCAGGTCATTATACAGCTAGAGGGCACACACACACACAAATACACTGTGATGACACTTTCAATACATCCTCCATTGCTTCCATCTCCCATATGTCTATTCCTCCATTTTTTCTTTCAAACATCTCTTTCTATTTATTTGCTTCCGTATTGTCCTAAACCTATCTGTCCAAAACTTGTTTTTCCATTTTATTTTTGACTGTTATGTTGTGAAGTAACATGAAGATGTATAGAAAAGCCACAAATATTTTTGTACTGAATTTTGTACTGAAATATTTGTTCTGAAATAATTCAGAAGATGTTATTTTCTTCTAAGTTCATGTAAACCAAATATGTTGTTTTTGAGGATTTCAGGAGTTCTTTGTTGGACAAACAAGAGAGTTATTCATCCAGGGATCTAATTGGTTACACTGGGTACCAATTAATAGTTAAATGTAAAACCAGAATGATTTGGCTTTATCCCTGATCAGGAGTCACTTAATTATTCTTCCTCTGTAACATTTAAATATAGGCTGGTGTTGGTTGCAGGGTAATCGGACCCAGGGTCTGTGGTTAGCTCAAGCTCACCGGCCGGCTTTAATGTTCCGACCAACCCACATCAAAGAGAGTCCCACGAGGCTGCCAAAATCACACACCCTCCACAGCCTGACCCACTCCCTGTGTGTGTGTGTGTTTGTGTGTGTGTGTGTGTACAGAGGCAGTGGAAGGTGACTGCGAAGGTTTTGCTCTGTATGTCCTCTGGTAGCGATTAAGTTGATGGTTAAGAGTCTCTGCCGCAGAACCCTCTGTCTTTCTCTCTATCTCTTTCTTACACACAAACACACACACACACACACTTGCACATGACAACTCACATGCAAACACATGCAGTCACTGTCTCACTCACTTGATCAATGGCGCACATCGACACTGACACACACAAACATGAGCGCACACAGTCGTACACGCACTCCCGTACACATTCATGTGGTGTGTAACTGTCAGGGTCAGTCAGAGGGCAGACGCTGTGCTGATGTATTGAGAGAGCTCGTCTGGGAATGTCCTGTGTGGAAACACATTCCCCGTATGCACGCACGCACACACACACACTCACTCACTTACCACAGATCTAACCGACTTGAAGGGGAAAGGAGTGAAAAAAAAACACTGATGAGGCCCAGATGATCCCCCCCTTCCTCTCTCTTTTTCTCTTTCTTCATCCACTCTTCACCCTCATTCCTCCCTCTCTTTCCTTCCCTCTGTTCATTGTCTCTCATTTCTCATGTGTCCTATCTAGCTACAGGTAGACTGCCCCCTAGAGGTTAGATAAGATGGTGGTTTAGAAACCACCAAGCACTGGCTACATCTGTGACCACGTTTACGAGACACATATCCCCCTTTCCGCATTGTCCTCCTTTAAGAAAATTTGGAGCCTTTCCTTTGCTTCAGTAGGCTAATATAAAATGTGCAATCATCTCTTGCAAACACCATATCAAGGAGCATCAAACTAATTAAGGTTAAACTCGTAAAGTTTATTTTATTTTAAGTACATACACTTCTACTGAGTATGTGTCACAGGCTGTGTGCATGATAATGATCATTCCTTTGTAGTTTACCCACAGTTTTGTTTAAAGTCACAGGGGATCATATAAAATATATTTTTTGTGATTGTAAGCTAATGTTTATTATTATTGTAATACTATTATATAATAATATAATGTTTCCATCAAAGTTGCTTTCAGTCAAAGCAAAAGTATGTCTAATATTATATATATATACATACATACAGTTGTGTGCAATGATGGAAAGAAAGCAGACAATGACAAAGAAGATGAAAAGATGTTTTTTGTTTTTCCTCCTGTTTCTTGAGATTTTTTTATTCTTTCTTTTGAGACATTGTCCTGACCTTGCAGTATGTGAGATCTTCGAGAGCTTATTTTTTCTCTCTGTATTTCTGTTTTGACCCATCTCCCTCCCCTTCTTTTCTCACTCTTCTGTGAAACATGCTGTTCGATTTGTGCCATTTGCTTTTCCTTGGCATCGAACAAAAGTCAAGTATAGAGAAAAGAAAAGCCAGTGAAGAAGGACTTTCAAAACAACTACACACAAGATTTATAGCAACACGCACACACACACACACATACACATACGCACACACGCACATGCTGTCCTTCCTGTTTCTCTCTATTCGAAGGTGGGGTGAATTAAAATACAAAGATGGACGCTGCAGCACCAGCAGTGAAAATTGCAATTTCTGCAGCCCGGGCTCTCTTGGCTGACAGGAGATATTTCATCCCCGTTGTCACCAACGTATTAATAAAACATCAGGAGCAGAGTGCAGTCCCAGTCTCTCTCTCATTCTCACACACACACACACACGTACAAGGATGCACACATACACCTTGAAATAGATTGTTTATACACATGTGAAAAATGCGTACAGCACTCACGCATGTGCAAATGCAAAAATACAACAGTGTTAATGGATACAAACACCCCCTCCTCACACACACACACACACACACACAACCGGAATTTTCCTCCTCAATCACACGCCAGCATCTGCCATGAAAATTTCATGCTGTATATAATGTCCACTTAATGTGTTGGCGCTTAAAGCAACGGCGCCAGCGTTTAGTCTATGTGTCTGTCTGTCTCTTTTTATGTGTGTGTCTTTGTTTGTGCGCGTGTGTGCACCCCGCTGCATGTGAAAGGGTTAATCATATCATGTTTCCAAGGGGGGTTATGCAGACCTCTTGTGCTCGTCATACAATGGCCAAAGTGATTGTATGCAAATGCAAGCTGACCTCAATGCACCCTTTGCCTGATTTCTATGAATATGACTGCCTATGAGTGTGTGTGTTATAAAATATGGTTATTAAGGCAGTGCAGGATTGATGAGCACAGCTTTTTTTACACACATACAAACACACTTGCACACAGACACATACACCACTTTCATGCTCTGGCAGAGTGAGGGGTTTGTGGTGAAAGAGACCCCCCCTTCCCCCCGTTTAGAAGACATGAAATCTTTAACAGTTTTGCGCCATGTGCGTGTGAATATGATACTGTGTATGATTTGACGCCTGTGTGCAAGTGTTTCTGTTTGATTTTGCATTTCTGTGTGCTACCCTGAGATGGAGGAGAGTACTATATGTGTGTGTGTATAAATGTGTGTATATATGTTTTTGTGTGTGTGTGTGCTGTTTGTGCGTGCGCATGCCTGGTTATCTGGCCTCTCTCAGACTGCTCAAAATTCATTACAAAGTGACATCAGCCCAGCCGGAGACAAATGATGGCTGGATGAAAGGGAGCGCTGGGGCTTGGCTAGGATTAGTGTTAGCTTGCGCTGGCGACACATATACACACATACACACTTGTACACACATACACACAAAGCACACACACACACATACACACACTTTAATCCACTGGCAGAACACTGCAGATACACAGAATTATCAAACAAGGGGCTGAACTCTCAGAGATGGGCAGGCTAATCTGCTAATAGTACAGAGCTGCACGTGTGTATGTGTGTGTGTGTGTGTGTGTGTGTGTGTGTGTGTGTGTGTGTTGGTTTATGTGGCTGTGCATGTGTGTGTTGTCATGCATACAAATGTTTTACAGAGGTATACAGAAACACATAGACACAATATCGTGCCAACATGTTTTTAATTTTGACTTTGTCCTTAAAGAGTAGACTATATGATGATCATACAATTTGGTTAATGTTTTTTTCCCAATGGTTTCAATAAAGTAGAATGGATTGCTTTTTCATACAATTATGTTTTTACATTAAGACAGTAAAAATTCTATTTTCATCCTGTAATATGAACATTTTCCTAACCTGAAATAATTATTAAAATATATTGAAAAACAGGAAAAATCTTTTTAAAGGAAATATATGCATAATATAAGTAACCATTATTATGCCACGCCTTTAAATTCTTTTTTTAAGTGCCTTCTCTAAAAAGGGAATCAAAATGACTGAATCGTTTCCCCATAGGACATATTTTGTTGTCACACAGCTTCCCTGCTTTCAAGCTATGTATGTATTGTCTTTCACCCACTAGAAGTGGCATGGCAGGGCTATTTTCAACAGAACATGTGTTCAAGTTACTAGAAGCATTATTTGCTGGTGAGATATACTGTACAGTAGGGTAAACTTGACCTCAGTGTAAAGGGGGTTTATGAGGATTATAAGCAGGAATATTTTCAAAAAGACTCTTAACATGATAGAGCAATATCAGATATCTGATTAAACACAGGAAGTTTCTTTTTCAGTGTGGTGCCCCAGCCTACAAATACCGTTTTTTTTCTTAGAGAGCATCATGGGTAATGTAGTTGTTTTCTCTGTGCATTTTCAGAAGAGACTGCTGAGGATAGTGAGAGACCTCCTCGCTCTTCCTCCAGGCCTGGACTCAACCTCACTGACCGAGACTTGACTGACAACAGGAGAACTGACCGTAAGTCCACACACACACATACTGTACACACACACATACACAGAAAACACATATGAACTGTAAGTTATTGCTCATCTCTCTCTCTCCTTCAGATAAGGTTCTAACGTGTGTGTGTAACGTGAATGCTGCTGACTAGCCTCCATGTGACCTGCTTTAATCGTTTCCATCTGACAGAAAGAGAAAAAGAGAAAGAGAGAGACAGAGAGAGAGAGAGGGAGTCGGAAAGAAGGAGAGAGAAAAACAGAGAGAAAGGGAGAGGGATAAGTTGAGTGTTGTGGATATTACCAGGCAGTGTCCAGGCCCCAGATTATTTTTTAATCAAATCAGTTTGCGTGCTTGTAATTTATAAGCGCCTTGCATTAATCTTTCCTCATTCTTGTGCCCTCTCCGATGACATATTAATTTTTCATAAGCGCAGGATTAGATGGGGGGCCTGTGTATATGTTTTTCTAATATTGCACCGCATCCCTGCAACCCTTAAATTAGTTTTTTTTCCTGCACCCTCCCTTCATTTTTCTTTCTCTCCCATTTTTTTCCCTGGCTCAATCCACCCCTTAATTGTTGTCCAATCTGTGACCCTATCGCCCAGCATTACCTCGGATAGAAAAAGAGCACACGATGGAAAGAACTGTTATTTGTTTGTAAGAATGGCAATGTTGTAAGCAGGGAGGGGCAACAATTTGTACAAGACGACTTGGTGTTTTTGTTATTTTGGGCGAGGTTGGGCGCACATAATGCGTCCGCTACAAGGCTGTGGTCGGGATAGCCCAGGCTTTGTTAGATTTGATTTACCCAAATAAGAATTCATATGGTCTTTTTATGTATGAGATGGAAATCCATGACTGGGGATGAATATTGCATGGGGTCTCTCTCTCCTCCTTTTTTTCCCCTCTGTCATTGCATGGGGTTCTCTCTCTCATTCTTTCTCCCTCTACTAATGTCTCTCCTCCTCTTTCAGGGTTCAATTTCTCACCCCCCCACCAACTCACACACGCACACACCTTCCAACTCCCAACCTCTATCCATCTCAAGCTCCCTCTCCACATCCTCTGACTAGCATGCCATACCTAGCTCCATAATGTGAGGCTCAATGAGGCAGAAGGAGAGCTGAGTGAGGCTGGGGCCTATTAGTTTAGCTAGTCATCTATCTTTCAGATCTATCTCTCTGACAGGCCGGTCTGACGGACTGGCGGGGAACCACCATCCATGCATTTACCGCCGCATATTACCGCCAGCGTCATTTAACACCAGCACACACATGCAAAATAGTGTCCAGGTCCCTCCTACTTTAGCGTACTTACTTTTTCTTATTCGTGTGCGCACGTTCCCAAGTGCAGTTTATCAGATGTCAGAAATCTGTTAAATAAAGCAGAAATGTTTTTTGTGAATAATTTGTTCTATTAATTGTCTTGGGGTCAGCTGCTAGTTTGGCTAGGATGCCAGATATAATACTGCTTGTGGGTTTTTGGTGTTTTACTTTGCATTTGCATTAAAAGGAGGTTTCAAAAAGTTAAATGCCCGTAAATGCAAAAAGGAGCCTGGTGTGTCAGCGTGTTGTTATGCTAGGGTTATCATCAAAGACAGGGCCTTGTTTTTCTCTTTTTCCAGCTTAATGTAGTAAGATTTAGCATCTCCATCCTCAGCCCCAAATCTCTGGCAAGCTTGAAATGTTCAGATCTGTGCGCGCGTGTGTGTGTGTGTGTCCGTATGGAGATCTCCAGGGAAGGGATTACAGTGTGACCAAGTGAGCAGTGTGTTTGCGCACTTCATCTCCAAAACCAAGATCCTTTAAACAAAGAGGGGCAGATAGATGGAGAAGGGAAGAGAGATATAAAGGGGGGAGGGGCAAGGAAAGACAGAAAGAGCTTTTTCCCTTGCTTCATTTACATTGTCTTTTATAATCCCATGTCACTTTAGATTAATTATAATCCATGTTACATTTTCCATGCAAATGTCCCTGATGTGGATTACTTCCAGATAGCTTTGTGCTGTGTGTGTAGATGGTGCATGTCGCCACCATGGCTCAGGGGCCCACTTCTTATAAATAACCAACTAAACAAAGGCCCCTGCATGGAAATGTGCCTGTCAGACAGCCTAAGGAAATCACGAATCTCTACCTGCTTCAAATTAGGAATAAAAGTACTCATTGTACCTACAGTCAAATGTTATGTATTCATTTCATGTACAATTTTGAATTGTACAGATAAGAGGGGAAACAAAATGGAATTGCATGCAAACAAGATCAGATGTTAGATTGTTCACTTTCAGAACATTTTTTGTCTTTTATTTTTTATTATTATTTTTGTGCATCTTGCAAATTTGCCAAACTTAAGATGGAAGTTGTGCTTGTTTTCTGTCTCTCTAAAATGAGATTAAAATATATTAAAGACATTAGCATATTTAATTACGAGCCTGCAGCAATTCCTTTGAATTCCAATTCTTTGTGCATGTATGTGTGTTTTCTGTGTAATGACAGCTTGTTGAACGTCTCAGACGATTTGTCAAATGTGACAAGGCCATGCTCATATTTATCTCTCATTAGAACACAAGCTGGAGATGGAAGAGAAAGGAGGGCTAGTCATTAAACAACACAAACTACAAGACAGCTGCTGTTTAAGAGCCTTTCTCTTCCTCTCTCTCTCCATCTGACTATGTTTCTGCCTCTCTTCATCTCACTCCTTCCTGGTCTGTCTCTCTCTCTTTCTCTTCATCCCTCCAGCTAGATCTGGGCCTGCTGAGTGCTTCATTGGGAATTTGGGGTTCAGAGTGTGTTGCTGTAATGTTATCAAGTGACCAGGGGTCAGCCTAATGTGTAACCTCAGAGCAGTAGGCCAGTAAATCATGCTGGCCGGCCGTCCCTGGCCTGTTTTGGCCAGCTCTCCCTCCTAGATTTACTGCTTCGTAACCTTAGCCAGTCTGCCAGGGCTCAGGACAGCTAAATTGAATACTAAATCCAAGCTGCCGCCACCCAGCCTGCTCCTTCTTAATTGACAGCCTCCCACCCCCCACTTTTTGCTCTATGTTTGTGTTTTTTTCATGAAATGAAATGTCAGGAATGGAATCTAATTGTTTTCCAGCTTGTAAATGGAAGAAAAAAAGAGTAAAAGATTGCAAGAGGTATGGTTGATTGTTTTGAAACCCCGCTCCAAGATGTAGTTCATTTTATATAAAGTCATAGTTGGAAAGATATAAAGATTCAATGATATGCTTGTTTGTGTGAAAATCTAATTTTCTTGGTTCAGTTTGCACAAAATGTCTCACCCTTTCCGACACAAAAGGGCAGATTCTAAAATAGATACACGGGAAAAGCATTAGCTATGATAGTATTGTCGGTTGCCCTGCCTTTTGAGGAACAATTTGGGACAACTATGGTTTTCTCTGTTCCTCTCTATCATTTTTTTCTTGTTCTATCCTCTGTCTCTCTGCCTTTCTCTGCCTCTCTCTCCATTGCTCTGCATTTCTCTCCATTTGAGCGCCCACTTGCTTGTATATAAGTGTGTGTATACACAGTTCCCTAAACACCATTGACAGTTGCAAATAAAGATGGGTGGTAAGTGTGCCGCTCTCTCCCCCTGCAATGCAAAAGGGGTTGAGTGTCATAAATCACCTTTTGATTTATCTAATCAAGCAAGGTCCTGCTGCATGCAGACATTTGTCATTGGTGGAGGTGGGGGGGACGGTGTCAGGTTTATTCTGCCCCTCCGCTTCACTGGGCTGCAGCTGCTAGAGCCCACCTAAGAATGAAGGGATGGAGGGAAGGTGGGAAGGGAGGGGAAAGAACAGGGAGCAGGAAGAAAAAGGACACAGTCATTAAGTGCAGATTCAGAGACAAAGGAAAATGAGAGGAGAGTCTCCTGCTCCTGTCTTGTTCTCATTCCTGCTCTTATGCATTATTTCTCTCTAATTATTTTAGCTATCCATGCACTATTGAGGGCAATAACATGAAGCTGGTTAAGAACTACAGGCAGAGGGATATTTCTATTTTCTCTTGTTAATGTATAGATAGTGTTTGGATTTCTAGCCTTTGTTTTTATTTGTTGTATTGGTGATAATACCCTTGGAGGACACCATTTTGAATTCAATTCTATGCCTCAAAACAACTTTATTATTCACTTGCAGGGCTTTCCATTTAAAGCTCCTAAGTGGTCATACAGAGAACTGCTTTCTCGACATTCAAGGTTACCCAACTGTATTTCTTTGCATGTCGTAAGTGTTGATGAAAACACTAGGTTGAAGATGAATCTAAACCAGAAGGACAGATCTTCATATTGCACATGCACACACACTGCACAAACATACATTTACATTCAGTATGACAGTAATCAATGGTGATCTGTGGGCTTTTTCCCCTGCCGCATTGTAAATGCGTTTGCAGCCCCTTGTCCAACAATCGCCTCATCTCCTTTCACAGGGGATGTAATTTAGTTGCAAATTGACTGGAAGATGGAGGCAAAAATTGAAAGTTGAAATTAGAAATTGTCATAATAAATATGGAAGGCGGGGTGGAGGCTTTGGAAAGGTCAGGTGATATGATGGGTGCGTCCAGGCTGGACTGATATGACCAATGGAGTGTCAGAGGCCTGTCATGAAGCACATAATACACACACACACACACACACATACACACACACACACACACACAAGCCCTGCAGGGGCCATCACAAGCAGTGGAAGACAAGATTACCTCGCTATTCTGAGCTGCAGAGCAATTCTCAGATGTTCTTGGAAATTCACATTGTGCCCTTGTGTTTTTTTTCTTCCGTCTCTCTCTTTCTCCCTTTCTTGCTCCCTCCTTTTCTCTCTTGTCACTTTCCTTGACAGGCCAATATTTCAGGCTCCAGATATAGGGGATTACAAATAAAATAAGTGGAACGCCTACTTAATGCAACAGAATTAAAATGCATGAACGGGCCGGAGGAATTGATATGCACCCAATACAAACATGAGCCACAGAATAATATGAAATACAAAATGTTTTTTTCAACCCCCTTTCCATGTATCAGTGCTTTGATTTCCTTTTTTTTTCCATTTGTGCATCTAGCGTGAAGCGTTGATTCGCAAGAGTGAGGCTCACATATTGCCTTGAGTGACCAGACGAGGGGTGGGGGGTGATGGCTTAGGGAGAGAGGGAGGAAGAGAGCAAGGAGGGAGGGAGGGAGAGTTGCTGTTGCTGTGTCTTTGTGTTGTGCCGAGTGGGTAAATTGCAGTGGCAGAGTATAGCAGACCCTGCATGGCCTGTATCTCAGGATGAGGCTAATGAAAGATTTATCAGCGGCTGCAGCATTTACTAAATACAACCAGAGGCTGATCTCTCCACATTGAGCCCTGCTGTTAACGTCACACACGCTTACATGCACACATACAAATAGACACACACAAGTAGTGCTGCTACCACCAGCCGTGACCAAGCCCCAAAAATTTAGCATCTTGTACAGACAGAGAAGTTATTGAGGCAGCTGGGGAAATGTATATGAACTAATGAAGTGTATAATATTACCATAACATTTAATGTATGCCATGCTGTGATAATGAGGCTGCCTGAGTTTTCTTCATTTCACATGTCCTCAGGGCAGAAACACGTCAGTGTATATGAACATGAATAATACAGTGCATGCTCGCATCCATTCTTATGTTGTCTTGGTGACAAACTTCTTTTTACGTTATCACCTATTTCCAAAATAATGTTAATTTGGCAGATTTGTTTATGTTATTCACTATGTTGTATGTATATCAATAGTCATTTGACCCCTTTGTCAACTAACATATTCACAAAATGTCTGACATTTCAACTTATTCACTCAATTGTGTAAATTTTATAAACTTGATAGGTTCTAGATTAATTTTCCCATTTCTCATACAGTATGTATGTGTGATATATGGGTTGCTATATATCAGTGAGACATGGGGCCCTTTTACGTTCTTTCAACTCTTGTTGTTTATTATGTCAGTCTGCTTCAGTGCAGTTTTTAAATAGTTAATGTGAAGCCTATGTTTTCTCAAATAATTTTAAATATATCTAAACTTAAATTACACAAATATAATAACTGATGAGTCAATGAAAAACATTAATTTTTAATCGTTTACATGTCTCTGTCTCCCCTCCTCTCTCTCCTTCCACCGTTTGCCAGGAGTAAATACCATATCCAAAGAGGTTACCGCACCGAATGCTATGGTTAAACATTCCCACCTGCCAGATCGACAAATTGAAAGTCCACCCAAAAGGCCAAAGTCTGCTGAGGGGAAGACCTCTGCCAATGAGCAGGTAAAGGTTTGTAGAATATCAAAAGGAATCTGCCAATTGTTCTACAATAGCAACAATCTTGAAAGTGTTACTTGTGAAGGGTGTGTTCTAGCTGATCATTTAAGTGTTAGAAGTGCAACCATGGACCTCTTAGCTGTTTTCACCTTTCCAGAGAAAATGCATAAGCAGGTTATGGAGCTTTGTGTGTATCTATTTAGAGTGGACATCCAGCAAATCATATTCCAAATAAATTGTTACATGTTAGGTATAGAACACTAGCTAATGAGGCAGGTTCTCCTCCATAACCAAGAATGATATATAACCTTCACTGTTACTGTGGGATGAGCTACTGGGAATATTCTAATGAATAGTAAGAAGCAGAAATGCTAAGCTAAGCATTTAGCAATTGCTGGCGCCAGCTTTCTATCAAAGGGTTAAATGCAGCCCGTCATTCCTTCCCTGATAGAGCTTTTTAGCATCAAGCACAGTGGGCCAGTCTTTGTGTTCTTAAGTGGAATACCTGCACTAGCCTTAGGCCTTCCTCCATGCTACTTCCCCCTTTTTGCATCTCTTTAAATTATATGTGTTTTTAAATTAGATTATGAAGTATTAGCTTGTCTGGTTCTGGGCCCTGCAAGGAGGGAGGACTTAGTCATTTCAGAAATGGATTCTATTAAGACAGGTGGTGGGGAGGCAGCTATGTTCAGAGTACTCCCTATAATGAGGGCAAGGCATAGCTTGGGAGAGTACACACCTTTGTCATCTGTAATACCCTGATTAGAAATTCTGGCCAATCGTGTTTTCTGCTAATAAAATTGCATGAGTTGAGAGACTTAAGTGAATTACGTGAAACATGGTTGATCTCTATTTTCTTTTTTAACGTGGGCATGGGGGTTGGTGGGGAGAGGTGAATGTGGTGGGAGGAGGTGAGTGGACAGTGAAGAATAGGAAAGGCCTTGATTTCATGTTGCAGATATGTTTTCTTTTCACCCCTAACAATGCAGGAAGCATGGTTCTTGAATGTCTTGATCAATCCCTAAAAAAGTGATTGGCCATTTCTTTATGAGGCAGACAGTGGACAACCAGCTATGCTAATGGATATGTTGTGCAAGAATTATACCCACTATGGAGTATATGTTGTGCAAAAAGTAATTCCTGCTCTTGGATTCATTTTTACTTTGCACAGGATGTCCTTTTACTTGGCTATCATTTCATTAGACACTAATTATACCATCTTGTTTTTTTAGGTTCAGCAGTGTCCATATTGCAACTACAGCAGTAAAGATGCTAACCGTATGCAACTCCATGTGATGTCCCAGCATTCCATGCAGCCAGTGATCCGCTGCCCACTGTGCCAGGATGTCCTGAGCAACAAGATTCACCTGCAGCTGCATCTCACCCACCTTCACAGTGTGGCTCCTGACTGTGTGGAAAAGCTGATTCTGACTGTATGTAGAAATAATGATTATGAATAAGATGTGTGTGTGTGTGTGTGTGTGTGTATGTATCAGCATAAATATGTTCTTGCACAGTTGCAAAAGAAAAAGTAAACGGTGGTACTTAGCAGTTTCAATAAATTAAGGTTTATTGTAATTGCAGAATATGAATATTCTGTAGTTTTATTTTACTTGATACATATAAACTGATGTTTCAGTCACATGTTGTTTGTGAGGTGAGATTTTTAATACTCATTTTGAGAAGTGAACATGCAATGGAAAAACAAGATTTCCATAAAACATTTCCCTTTTTTTAACTCCTTTAAAATACTGACATGACCTTGATTGTTCTCCTTTTTAAATAAGATTAGTTTAAAAGGCAAGAAGCAAGTTGAAATAGTTCCTTAACATTCACTAATATTGGAGAATTTCACATGAGTACTTTAAATTGATATGATAATGAAGACATTTGTTTGGTCTTGATAGGTTGTCGGACCTGACACAACATCACCAAATAATGTAATGCATCCCCAAACTGGACAAGACAAAAGTCTGTCTTTAACGGATTCCTCTTCCTCTCTTACTGATGGGCCAGGAAAGTCTCAAGGTGAGTAGAATTTGGTACTGTGATTGTTTTCTTTCTGTCATTAAATAATGGATATATTAATAATTATTAGGTTTACTCAATTTATTTGGCATTCATCAGAAAATAAGAATGATATGTAAATTGTGCTTTATTGCATGCAATTGCAATGCAGAAGTGTGTATTGTACCTCAAATTGTATTTTCTACCTTTAGGAAATATGTCAAAAGAGAACGTGAGCAGTCAAGACAAGAATGAATTGGACATGCAGGGTGAGGAACTTAAGCCCCCAAAGGAGGCCTCAGAGGCCCCAGGCTGGAAGAGAGCCAGTGGGATAGGACATGATAGCAAGTCCCCTGATACCCTACAGGACCATCTCAGTGAGCTTCAAAGGCTACAGCAGCAACAGCAGCAGCTTTCAGTATCTGATCGTCATGTCTACAAATATCGTTGCAACCATTGCAGCCTGGCCTTCAAGACAATGCAGAAGCTTCAGATACATTCCCAGTACCATGCCATCAGAGCAGCCACTATGTGCAGCCTTTGTCAGCGCAGCTTCAGGACATTCCTGGCCCTCAGGAAACATTTGGAAAATGGACACCCTGAACTTAGTGAAGCTGAGGTGCAGCAACTCATAGGAAATCTGCCACTTAATGGAGATATCACTGAGAGTGAGGCCAGGGCCTTGGAGGAAGCTCAGGCCTTTGAACATGACTTGGACAAAGATGATGAAATGGACCAGGAAGAGAAGCCCAGTCCTACAGGAAGTGACAGTAGCTCCCTGCTAGATGACATGGGAGCAGAACCCAAACGGACCCTACCATTTAGAAAAGGGCCAAACTTTACAATGGAGAAATTTTTGGACCCTTCTCGGCCTTATAAGTGCACAGTATGTAAGGAGTCATTCACCCAGAAGAACATCCTCCTAGTCCACTATAATTCAGTTTCCCACCTGCATAAGTTGAAGAAGGTTCTTCAAGAGGCCTCAAGCCCAGTTCCACAAGACACAAGCAACAGCATTGACAACAAACCGTTCAAATGCAATATTTGCAATGTTGCCTACAGCCAAAGCTCAACACTTGAAATTCACATGAGGTCAGTACTCCACCAGACCAAAGCCAGGACAGCCAAAACTGAAATGAGCAGCAGTAGCAGTACCACTGGCACCAGTGGTCCAGTGCCTGCAAAAAGTCCAGCCCCAAGCACACATGGGAACAACAACAACTCAGACACTGCTAGAAGTGGAACACCATCTACTAACAAAGAAAACACTGTGGAACCCAAAGAAGCTAACAACAGCAACAACCCAAAACAAACAACTACTACTGACCATGTTTCAGCACAGGCAAGCAGCCACCAGTCAGCACAGTCCTCAGCCCAACTGCAACTGCAGCTGCAACATGAACTCCAGCAACAGGCTGCCTTCTTCCAGCCTCAGTTCCTTAATCCAGCTTTCTTCCCCCATTTTCCAATGACCCCAGAAGCACTGCTGCAATTTCAACAGCCACAGTTCCTCTTCCCTTTCTACATCCCAGGAGCAGAGTTCAACCTTAGTCCAGAACTTGCATTGCACTCAGCAGCAGCTTTCGGAATGCCTGGCCTTACCGGATCATTCCTAGAGGACCTGAAGCAACAGATGCAACAACAGCACCAGCTGCAGCAGGCTCAGGCACAGCAACAGGCTCAACAGCAACAGCAAGCCTCTCAGGCACAACAACAGAAAAACCAGCAACTGCAGAACCACAAACACAAAATGGAATCCTGCACTGTGTCAGTTTCAGAAATTCAGATGTCAAGAGAGGCAGAGGACCACCTAGAAAAACAAGAAAACAGAGCAAAGATGGAAAATGCAGGTGATGCATTAAGTGATGGAGGAAAAGACCATAAAAAGTCAAAGTTCCCAGAGCCACTGATTCCTCCTCCACGTATTGTGTCAGGAGCAAGGGGTAATGCAGCCAAGGCACTGCTAGAGAACTTTGGATTTGAACTGGTCATCCAGTACAATGAAAACAGACAAAAAAACCAAAAGAAAAACAAAGATGGAGCTGAACAAGCGGAAATTAACATTGATAAGCTTGAGTGTGGGATGTGTGGAAAACTCTTTTCCAATATGCTTATTCTCAAAAGCCACCAAGAACATGTGCACAGTCACTTTTTCCCATATGTGGAGCTGGAAAAGTTTGCCCAGCAGTATAGAGAGGCCTATGACAAACTCTATCCAATAAACCCTGCTTCACCTGAGACTCCACCACCACCACCACCACCACCTCCTCCTCCGCCGCCGCCTCCTGCTCCAGCCCCAGTTACAGCTCCTCAGCCTCCTTCTACATCAATGACCAAGCCCCAAACCACAGTACCTTCACCAGGTCCTGTCCCCCATCAGACCCCTCACCAACCCTCTCACCAGGCACCGCCACCCCCTCCTCCACAACCTACTGCCCCTCCTGCATCTCCCCAAGTGCAGCTCCCTGTTCCTTTGGATTTGCCCCTTTTTCCACCTCTAATGATGCAGTCCGTCCAGCACCCAGGCTTGCCCCCTCAGTTGGCCCTCCAGCTGCCCACTATGGACTCTCTTTCCACAGACCTTACACAGCTCTGCCAGCAACAATTGGGTCTTGATCCAAACTTCCTCCGCCAGTCCCAATTTAAGCGACCACGCACCCGTATCACAGATGACCAGCTTAAGATCCTTCGAGCCAACTTTGACATAAACAATTCCCCCAATGAAGAGCAAATTCAAGAGATGTCAGAGAAGTCTGGCTTGCCCCAAAAAGTCATTAAGCACTGGTTCCGTAATACTCTCTTCAAAGAGAGGCAGCGGAGTAAAGACTCTCCCTACAATTTTAATATTCCTCCCATTACTACATTGGAAGATATTCGAATGGAGCCCCAGCTCAGTGCACACGAATACTACAGAACTGACTCAGCCATGAACAAGAGGTCCTCCAGGACCAGATTTACTGATTACCAGTTAAGGGTACTTCAAGATTTCTTTGACACAAATGCTTACCCGAAGGATGATGAGATTGAGCAGCTCTCCACTGTGCTCAACCTACCAACTCGGGTCATTGTGGTATGGTTCCAGAATGCCCGCCAAAAAGCTCGCAAGAGCTACGAAAACCAGGCAGATTCTAAAGACAATGAGAAAAAGGAGCTGACCAATGAGCGATACATCAGAACCAGCAACATGCAGTACCAGTGTAAAAAGTGCAACATTGTGTTCCCACGAATCTTTGATCTTATCACTCACCAGAAAAAGCTGTGTTATAAGGATGAAGATGAGGAAGGTAATGAGGAAAGCACCTGTGAAGAATACATAGATTATGGTGAGCAAGGTCCAGCTAAGACTACCCAAGTACCTTTAGAGCCACCCAAACAGACCCAAGGAACTGCCAACAGTTCTGGCTCAAGCTCCCCTGTGATGGCTTCTCCTCGTGCCAGCATGGGGAAAACTTCCCCCAAGCCAGATGTTTACCCTGAAACTGAACCTAAACAAACTGAGACTGCCCCTTCACCAGTGATCAAGTCACTACCAGAGCCCAGACCATCTAAGGCTTGCACACCTCAGCCACCTCCTCAGAAAGCTCCCCAGCCACAAATGTCAAGACCGCATTCCCAGCCCCAGGCAGCTACAGTGCCCTCAAGTCCACTCTCCCTCGCCCTTTCCTCACTTACAAACAGCCTCCCACACCAGATGCTTCAGTACCAGTGTGACCAGTGTAAGATTGCATTCCCCACTATGGAGCTATGGCAGGAGCACCAGCACATGCATTTCTTGGCTGCCCAAAACCAATTCCTTCACTCTCAGTTCCTTGAAAGGCCCATTGATATGCCCTATATGATATTTGACCCCAACAACCCCCTAATGGCTAGCCAACTGTTATCTGGAGGCCTCTCCCAAATCCCCTCTCAGGGTAGCTCTGGTTTAGCCTCTGTTGCAGGTTCTGGAGCAATGAAGAGAAAACTGGATGACAAGGACGAAAGTGCTAATGATAAAGATGGTGGAAACAGTAGTGAAGAGCAACACAGAGATAAACGTTTAAGAACCACCATCACACCAGAACAACTGGAGATTCTCTATGACAAATACCTACTTGACTCAAACCCAACAAGGAAGATGTTGGACCACATTGCGCGAGAGGTTGGCTTGAAAAAAAGAGTTGTTCAAGTTTGGTTCCAAAACACTCGTGCAAGAGAGAGGAAGGGGCAGTTTAGGGCGATAGGGCCCTCCCAGTCCCACAAAAAATGTCCCTTTTGCAGAGCACTGTTCAAGGCTAAATCTGCTCTAGATAGCCACATACGATCTAGACACTGGCATGAGGCTAAGCAGGCAGGCTTTAGCTTGCCACCAAGCCCAATGATGAATCAAGACAATGAAAGAGGTGAAAGTCCAAATAAGTATAATTTCTTTGACTACTCACTGCTGCCTACCAAGACTGAGCCAAATGAGTATGAGCTTCCTGCTGCATCCTCAACTCCAGTCAAACCATCTGAGGCACAATTAAAAAACTTCTTAAGCCCTTCATCCTTAAAAGCTGAAAACTGTGATGAAACTGACGGGCCTAATATAAATTCAGCAGAAGCCTCATCTTATGATCTCTGTAAGATGGACTTTGACGAGACCTCATCAATTAATACAGCCATTAGCGATGCTACAACTGGAGATGAGGGTAATAACAATGAGGTTGAGAGCCTCACAGCCAATGGAGCGGACAAGCTGAGTGACAACAAGAGTTACCTGGCACCAAATTCTGATGGTGGCAATGAAAGGTTCCAATTCAGCATGGTGAGTCCCTCCCTCAGCTTCTCTGGAAAAGATTATGACTCTTACTTTAGCTCCAGAGATGATGACATGGACGAAAGCAATGACAGGAGTGAATCATCAAGCCTAGCTGATCCCAGTTCCCCTAGTCCCTTTGGGACAGCTAACCCCTTCAAGTCCGGGAAAGGCAGTAATGCTGGGGACAGGCCAGGCCACAAACGATTCAGGACCCAAATGAGTAATCTGCAGCTTAAAGTCCTCAAAGCCTGTTTTAGTGACTACCGCACTCCTACAATGCAAGAGTGTGAGATGCTGGGCAATGAGATTGGACTCCCCAAGCGTGTTGTCCAGGTGTGGTTCCAGAATGCCCGTGCTAAAGAAAAGAAATTCAAGATAAACATTGGAAAGCCATTCATGATAAGTCAGAGCTCACCAGATGGGCCCCGGCCTGAGTGTACTTTATGTGGTATAAAGTACACTGCCCGGATGTCTGTCCGAGACCACATCTTCTCCAAACAGCACATCGCCAAAGTGCAAGAAACCCTGGGAAACCAGGTAGATAGAGAAAAGGACTACCTAGCACCAACCACTGTCCGTCAGCTGATGGCCCAGCAAGAGCTGGACCGCATGAAGAAATCTGGTGAGGGACTGCCTGGCCAGCACAAACAGACTGCAGTGGACAACAATAATGCACTTCATGGCCTCAGCCTACCCTCAGGCTACCCAGGGTTATCTGGCCTTCCGCCAGTGCTACTTCCTGGGGTCAACGGGCCATCATCACTTCCTGTTTTCCCACCCAACACACCTGGTGAGTTAGTATGACGAACAGTGACAAAAAAAGGTTAAATAGACTAGAAGCTTTATAAACTGAGCTTTATCATGCACTATTTTATTCTACTTTACTACTGTTTATTCTGTATCACAGTGATGTTTGTCAAAAAGTCTTATTTTTTAAAACAATTTAAAATTAAAGGAGTTAGTGCATGCATAATGTCATCACCAGAGTTGAACTGATAATTGATAATTCAGAGATTTTTTACAACAAATGTGTCTATATCATGGCTTTTGTTTTGTGTTTTGTTTTCCCCCTTATTGTAGGTTTGGTATATTTATATTATAATATATTGGCAGATTGAAATTATCATAAAGCGCATGTGACAGTTTTGATCCATAACAAAATCTTAACAAGAGACATAAAAACTCAGCCAGTGACAAATTAAGCATCATTATCTTGTCATACAAACTAATTTCCATAGTGATTTGGGGTTGAATATTTAAATATTGAATATTTCCATATTTATATACCACTGTATTTCAGCTTTAGCGTCTCCCGGTGCTGGCATGCTTGGGTTCCCTACACCAGCCACCCCCTCTCCTGCCATGTCTCTCAGCACTACCCCAACCAAGACTCTTCTGCAGACTCCTCCTCCTCCTCCACCTCCTCCTCCTCCTCCTGTTCCCTCCACACCTTTGGCAGCAGTAAATCATACAGAGCAGCAAGGTAAAGACTCAGAGAGAGACAGCAGCAAGAAGTCAGGAGACAAGCCACTTCAGATGAAGGTGAAGGACCGAGGGAACGAGAGCAGCTCACGCCCTGAGACCCCCAGCATGGCCAAGAAAAGGGAGAAACCAGCTCCAGGGAAACAAGGAAATGAGACTTCACTTGACGCCGCACAGCTTCAGGCACTTCAGAATGCTCTTGCTGCAGGTGATCCCAGCTGTTTCTTGGGGGGTCAGTTCCTGCCCTACTTTCTACCTGGATTTCCCAACTGCTTTTCTCCCCAGCTTCCTAGAGGGGTCCAAACAGGGGGATACTTCCCACCACTGTGTGGAATGGAGAACCTGTTTCCATATGGCCCAGCAGCAGTCCCACAAGCTGCCATGGCTGCTGGTCTCTCCCCAACCGTTCTCCTACAGCAGTACCAGCAGTACCAGCAGTCCCTCCAGGATTCACTGCAGAAGCAACAACAACAGCAGCAGAAACAACTTGAGCAACAACAGAAACAACAACAGCAGCAGCAACAGAAACAAACCCCTGTGAAGATACCCCAGAGCATACAGAGCACCACCACCAACTCCTTCAAACCAAAAGAAGCTTTAGATGCTAAGGATGAAACCAACAAAGGCTCTTCAACAGAAAGCACAAAAGAAGAACCGAAAACAGATACCAAAAGTACCATGGATTTTCCAGACGCTTTTATTGTACCGTCCGTCAAGCATGAGTTTATATGCAGGAAGTGCCAGATGATTTTTGCTGACGAAGATTCAGTGGTGCGTCATCAGAAATCCTTCTGTTACTTCGGACATCCTTTTACTGACCCGCAAGAGACAGTGCTTCGAAAGGCAGTGAGCAACTACACGTGTGTTGCCTGCAATGTGGTTGTTAACGGGAATGAAGCACTTGGCCAACACCTTCAGTCGAGCTTGCACAAAGAGAAAACAATCAAACAAGCAATGAGAAATGCCAAAGAGCATACTAGATTATTACCTCACTCTGTCTGCTCCCCTACTCCTAACACCACATCTACCTCGCAGTCTGCAGCTTCTTCTAATAACACCTTTCCTCATCTCTCTCACTTGTCCATGAAGTCCTGGCCAAATGTCCTGTTCCAGGCCACCACAGCCCGGAAAGCTGCTTCCTCCTCCCCGTCTGCCTCTCCTCCTCCCCCCCTCTCCTCACCTTCAACGGTTACCTCAACTTCCTGCAGCACCTCAGGGGTTCCAACCTCACTACCCACCGAGAGTTGTTCAGATGAGTCTGACAATGAGCTAAGCCAGAAGCTGGATGACTTAGATAACGCGTTGGAAGTCAAGGCTAAGTCGGCCTCTGGCCTAGACGCGAGCTTCAGTAGTATCAGAATGGATATGTTCAGTGTGTAGGAGTGACAAAAGGATCCCTTGCTTAAAGAAAAAAATAAGACTTTTTAAACTGCAGTTCCAAAGTTTCTCTTAACCCAAAAAATTACAGTACCAAATGATTGACTCAGGATTGTTTTTCCCATATTGATATGCTGGCAAGATATTGATTGATTTTTGTTATGGACAGAACTGTTGCAGATGCTTGACTGAGCTTATATTGTATACAAAAACATGGAGTAGGAAAAAATCCCACAGGCTCCCTTGGGGGGCTTGTTTCAAGCCAAAAACTCTCACGATAGCAAATTGCACCTCAGCTGGATTGTTTTCCAAATGCTAGCATGTACTGTATGGGATGACGATCCAGAACCCTCAAAGAGAATCTCTCTTAGTTTAGATAGGTGTAATTCAGTAGCTTTAAATTCTCAGGTCAGAACATAACATTTCTCATTTGTTAAAGCAGCAACAAGCCTGGGTACACTTGGCTTATAACCAAAACATGTCAAGCTTTATCGGACGCATTTCCTTGATGTGTATAGAGTACCAAGAGACAATATTACTGTTACAGTGGACGATGTGCATATCCTTTTAGTTTTGCCCTACAAAGACAGTATGGTTTTGCCACTGAGGGAATTTAGAATGGTGAAGTAAATGTGTATGATGCCCCTGTGTTTGCCAGTTTGTATTACAACAAGCTGTATCTATTTCCCACCCCCTTTTTTCTTGTAGTATATACTAATCTGTGCCAACTCTTACCCTCTCACTTTTACCTCTGCTCACACCCTTTTCTGAAGAGGTAATAACTCTAGTTTTGATAGACTCTCGGATTATGTGAATATAACATTTTTCATTTGTGAATTGCTGTACTGTTACAGTACCTGCTTGTGTCTGGACTATAGTGCACTTATTTTGTTTTTATTTGTCTTTTTATTATTTCAGTAGGCCATTTGTTAATTTAATAGAATTTTTCTGTATGTATGTATGTTTGTGTTTTAATTATTATTTGTGTCTATTGCAGCAGCATATTGGTCCATATTTGTTACAGGATTGATGCCTAACAATCTAGAGACCTATTTAACAATTGGTGCATCCATGAAAGCAGTACTGTATACTTGAAACTGTTAAGGTACAAGTTGGTCACAATGTTAAAAAAGGTATGATCATTTACTATACTTTTGCAAATATGCTGCTTTAAAAGGGGGACAACAGCATTTTTGTTGTATATTAAAAACATTTCCATGTACTTGTAGGACTTAAAACAGTGTTAGACCTATATCCAGCCATTTAGGTGTATAGGTTGACGTCCTCCCATCAATTCTCTGGGCACTTCTGATGATCTACAGTTAAAGTCAACTTTTTAATTTTTCCACATTTAGTGATTTCAACATTGCAAAGTATTACCTTACAAAGTTTTGCTGCTACTGTGTAATGTTATTTTGCTTGCCATAAATTCTCTCAACTTTCTACCAGACATAATACTGATCCATTAATTGCTTTGCTTTGCTATTTTTTTATATTATTTTGTTATTTTGCTGTGGAACTAAGAATGTGAAAGCTGTCAAAGGGTGTTCAATTTTTTACGAATCACTTTCTAGTTTGGTAATTGAAACCAATGTGATTCATTCCAAAGTAACAGAAGGCTATTTGTATGAAAGAAAAAGGCTTGTGAACAAAGAAAGCTAAGCTGTTGTACATATTCGTAGTTGGCTGTGCATGGTACAAATTTATTAATATGAAGAAATGCAAAAATGTATTGCTTTTGGTATTTCCTATTCTGAGATGAGCAAGTAGCATGTAATGCAACTGTTTGACAGGTTAAATCAAATCATGCTTAGTTATTGTTTCAAACAATGAAATCAAGTAACATTTCCTCTTATGTTTTATTATTGTAAAGGTGTTTTTTTTCAAAGTTTTAAAGCAAAATGTCAGTTTTTAATTTTCTGCGTGAGCTTTATAAATGTCATTATTTGGATTTTTAGTATTTTAACATTTACTTTAATCCTGAAGACACTTTTCGATTGTGTTTCATAAGAGACATCCTGGCCTCCCAAGGTGCAATTCTGCCATTGTACAAACATGAGCGACTGTCCTGATTCCAAAGGCTTTCACAACTCTGGCTTTTTGCCTTTCCCCACTCTGTGGCTCAGCATTATAAGACTGAACTGTCAGCTAGCATCATGTGCTAAGATGTTAGCATCAGACAGGACGCTTTCCACACCAAGGACTGGTAAAAGCTAACAAACCAACAAAAAGGATGGTCCAACAATATAACTGTACATAGATATTGCAACTGCACAGCAGCCAAAAAGAAAAAAAAAAGGACTTTTTAAAAAAAAAAATGGATGGATTGTGTCATGTTTATGGGGACAGCCTTCAAAAGGTTGAAATTGGAATTGTTCTTCTGGATGTCAAAGGGATTTTCATGGCGCAATCATATCCTACACAATATGTACTCTTCAACATCTGGGTTACATAGGAAATGCACCCTGAGGTTTTAATAAGAAGAAGCCCCTATGGCTAAAACTTTAAATAAACTAAACCAAAAATGTTATTGATGTTTTATATATAGAGAGTAGTCGCATTAGTTTTTGTTACTGTACTGTTTGAGGTCTCAACTGTACCGTATCACGGTAATAACATGGTTTTGAAACCTTTTTTTTATTTTGTCACAGACCTGTTGTCATAGTTGAAATGACGTTTATTGTAGATGGTATTTGAACAACTTCTGGAAATAGTTCATCAAGTATGTTTGTTGCTCATTGTTGTGATACATTAAAAACTGTATCTGCAAACCAGTTTGGTCTCATCAAATATTCTTTATTTTATGTCCACTGTTTCATTTTCTAATAATCTTGAATTAAGTGTCATTAGCTTGACTTTCATTCATCTGATTCATAGCTTTTTGCGCTAAAAGTTATACACACGTTTATATACATATTTGTGCCCCAACTGTTTATCTCTTTATCTCATTATATTATAATGTAATATATATGGTACACATATTACAAAATTATATTGTGGTTTGATTGGAAATAGTGTAAATATTTTGATAGTAATTTAGAAAGGTGTTTAAACAAGTACAATGTAAATTTTATTAGTATCACTAAAACTGCCAATTGAGCTCTAGATGGGAGGATAATTTTACATGCATTTTGCAATTGTTTTCATTTTCCTTAAAATTATGGCACATCGTTTCCAAAAACTTTCAAATATACCATTGTCATACTGTTCATAAAATATGTATTGTGTCGATATCCCTTTAATAATTGTCATTCCGTTCAGACTAAAATTCTAAATCATATAATGGGTATTCCCCGTCATTACGCTATTTGTGGTAATCTGACTCTAAGCAGATGCAGGGGATTAGGTTTGGAAGTGTCTGCTAATCTGGATCTGATCAGGTGCAGCTAGACCCCTCCCATTAAAAAAGAAAAATCCACAATAATAATTTATATCCATCGAGAGAGCAACAAAGACCAAAGATCATCTGTTATTACCTAAAATTGGTAAGGTACAACAGAGTATATAACATTGGCAATGACGCACAGCATCAAAGGGCAAACATTTTTAATATAAATTTCCAGTTGTACATAGATAGATGAGAAATTGTGTTTTGTACTGCAGACTATACTGCTTTTAAATTTCTATTTAGAAGCTAGATGCTCACCAGTGTGAGACAGGAGGGTGACTTTTTAGATGTGAGGTCAACAGATGCTGTCACATTAAAAATTGCACCTCAGGAACACCTCAACACAATACATCACACCCTGCCAGCGAGACGTGTCCGCCACCAGTGTCAGGGTCACGGAGAAAGCCGACATTCACAAGTCGTTAAATCCACCTAATGAAATTTCACAAGGGCAGCAAAAATGAAGGGGAAGATGAGGATCTTTTCATTCTGGCAGAATCAGCTGTGGCCTTTATTGTTTCGCTTAACACACTTCAGTGTGTAGTGAAACAGCCCTGGAATGTAAAAGCCTCAAAAACGGCTTTTTTTCTCCCCCCTTCTGACTTCACCCCTCGCCCTTGACGAATGTACTCGGCTCACAGGGTGCAACTGTTCTGCTGAATGGCCCTTTCCTGTTGCTCACCCTTAAAGCGCAGGCGGTTGCCGATGTAGGGCTACCCCCCCACCATATTATGGGATTGAATTGCGTTTGACCTTTGTGGAGAACAATGGCTGAAGGCCTTTCATTTTTCTGGCCTTCACAGCGCCTAGAAGAAGGAACTCTTTACTCTGTGTTTTTGCTGTGGTCTGCCAGTAATTCACAAGCAGGTTGACAAGGTGATCTATGTACAGTAAATGTGTGTTCTCGTGTGTTTGTGCACACGAGGGTATACACAAGTGTATTGTTTGCCAATTCTGACTCATATATATTGAAATTACTGTTTATAGGTCAAACAAAGTATACAACCTTAAAAAAAGAATCATTTTGATGTCACCCTATTGGGGGGCCACCCAATTTTGCTACCTAACTGCACTGTCCTAGAATAAAAAGGCCATCTGAAGAGAAGAGTAGTTCATAGTAGTTCAGACACAGCTTTGCTAAAGAGGCCGCAGCAGTGAGCGCTCTTGCCCTGAATACACGATAAAAGGTTTACTGTAAATTCTAAATGGCGTTTTCTGCAACCCATACATCACTCATGACCATTAGGTTCCACCCTCACTGCACAGTGCACCCTTCTAGCCACAGCTTTCCAGATGATACAGTACAGAGGCTGCAGTTCAGGCAGATCTGCCTTTGAATAGCCTGCAGCCAATGGATTTTCTCTGGATAATACAATGTTTGGGACAGAGAGGCAGGGATTAGTCCAGACGGATACATCCACCACCCCCCACATGCCCAATCTAATTAGACTGGAATCAGTTTAAGATGAAAGCAAGCCCTAGCATCACCGCACTAAATACTGGAATTAGTATTCCCCGCATGGGAATTTAATGACGGAGACTGAAAATCCAATCACATTCACTCCCAGTTTAGCCCCTCATGCATTGGGCCTGGACAATGACAAAACGAAAGAACAACAACAATGATTTGTCTGTCAATAGATATTGACCAACATCACATCTGAGGCCACTTACGTATTGGCGTTACTATGTTGTCATCGTTTAACGAGGATAAACAGCTTATAATCAGATATTTAAACAGTCTGTTTCTGATGTAAACCTTTGTCACATTCTGAGTCTTCTAGGGTTCATAACAGAAATGAATCAAAACAAGAATAGAAACTCAGGAAGACCAAGCATGTTTTAGGACAAACATTCAATGATAGTCTTGTGTTTTTGTTCATGCAATATATCAGTTCATCCATGGAATTCAAATCAATAGTGCATGTGCAAATAAACACATGTCCCATGTCTATGTGTTGTGTTTTGTTTTGTGTTTCTGGCCCTACAAAAAAAGTTAACCTGTGTTGTGGAAAAAGAGTGACTTTGCTTGTCCTCGCTCATTTGTACATCTTGCTTAGAAGGCTGCATTTGCACATAAAATCATTTTACAGGGATTGGTGAAGTTATTAATCAGCTTCTTACATCAAAGCACTGATTGCTGTATAGGAATAGAAACTGTCAAATTATTGCTATCAGGCAGACAACATCAGATCCTTTTTAGTCTCTATTATCTCACAGACTTTGAGTCCTCATTCGCTGATAAAACAGAACACATTTTATAGCACACATTCAAATGAAACAATCTAACAGTTTCTTGGCTTTATCTTGTCCTTATTATTATTATTTCTCCACCTAAGTATATGCAGTCAAGGGAACTCTATTTTAAAACCACTAAAATGCAAGCCATATTTCAGCGTCAGGTTGGTGATTAACGGCACAGACCGGATATAACTCCGGCACCTGGGTTCCATCCACCACACAATATCTCCTACACCTGCGATTCATCCACCAAAGCATTACACCTGAGAAATCAGGAAACCATTGTCCCTCGTGCACAAATACTCAACATGAAATCATATTATTTATTGCTGGCTGTATTTGGGGGTATGCACCAAAACAGAACCTGTTGTTTTTTTGTGCTAACAGGTATAATGCAACTTTTCAACTCATCCAACAACTGATTCTGTAAAACTTTGCTACTTTTTACCCCCAGGAGAAAATTCAGTGTGCTTTTTTAGTAAATGAGGAGATACATATTGTTAGCGGCACTGCATCAGTGAGGAAGAGGACACAGCAATAGGCAACAAAAGGCACAATTCTTGTAGTGGTGCATTCTTTAAGATGGAAAATAAACATTAACAGCATTTTTTCTGGATTTACCTACATGTCAACAAAGGCCACACAGAAACTAACATGAAAAAGGCAATCAAATTTTTTTCTATATGTCTTTCTTTTGGCCTTCCTGTGTATGGTGTTTACTGCTGCAATACCTCATTTCTCAGGTACAAAAGGAAAGAAAGAAGGTGAGGAAAATGGAGGGGGCAGGAGTACACCTGCCTTATTATTGCCTTGCGGATGAAGGATACAATCACTGCTGGCATTTCTACAAGACACACAGCCAACTAACACGTATTTTAAAGTGAAAGAGAAGGAGGAGGAGGTGTGAGGGAGAAAGAAAGGCATGCCCAAGAGAAAAAGAAAAAGACAGGCCAACAGGCTGATAGAGACTGAGTGTCAGGGACAGAGAGAAAGAGAGAAAGAAAGAAAGTGGATGATATAGACAGCAAAATGAGCAAGAGATAGAAGTGAAGTGAGACTGAGAGCAGGAGAGTAAGAAAAGGAGGGGCGACCTGAGAGAAATCAAACATGGGCTCTGTGCAACAGAGGTACGTCGGCAAACGAGCATGTTATGGCAGCCCGCTGGGACTTCCCCAGCAGATCGTTTGTGCTGTTTCCCAATCTGTTCTGAGGAGCGGCACAGCCCCACATGGGGACGTGTGAAGGCGTCAAGATGGGATTGCTTAAGACAGATGAAACAAGGTGTTTTTTGATGCCATCTCGAGCGGACAAAAGCCTGATTTCCTGTTTTGCCTGTGACACAAAGTGTGCTGTGTAGTTTGTTGAACAGTTCAAGGCTTTTTGTTGTCTGGGCTGTAAATAGCTAAACACACGAGAGGTGAAGTTATGGAGGTTCTGGAGCCACATGCCAAAAACTGAAAAGTATGTGACACATTTTTGCTCTTTCTTGGCATGTATAATGCCTTAACACCTGTATCAAACAAACACTATTACAGTTCTCTCATCAGTTCCTTACATATTTTCCTTCAGTGAGAGAACAACCTGTAAAGTGAATATCCTGGCAGGCACCCATTTAACTCTGGAAGGCCACACCTTTCTTTACATTCACTGGACCCCTGAAACAATACCATAGTAACAGAGATCAAAGTGTCAGGCTTCGTAATATTGCTTTACATTTTAAAGGGCGCTGAGCAGCCAGGCTAAGGTTTTTACAAGGCACGGTGAGTCGTTGGGGAAATAAGGGAGCAATGGAGGAGGGAATGAAGGAATTTTAGGGGGTGATGGGATATGTCTCACTCTTTGTTCACGTACACACACACATACGCTCACAAACTGAAATCATACCATGTGCAGCGGAAGAGCAGGCGGTGAGGAAATAGAAGCTAAATATAAAGTGACACGCTGCATTCCCCAGGTCATTCACAGGCCCTGCACCAAATCACAATGCTCCACAGCTCATCGTTTATCACACACACAGGCCTGAGTCTCACAAAGAAAATTATAAAGCAGCCAAATAAGGATGTCTTGAAATTTATGGAATCACTGATTAAGGGATGAGGAGATGCACTGACATCGAATTGGCTCAGATGCTGGGCATTCTTACGGTCCTCTTTGTGTATCAACTCAGCATCCTGGCAGGAACATTTGTAACAAAAAGCTTTTTTAATGTTTAAATGAAAATTTTAATGAGGCCCTGTGTTGCTTTTCCTTTTGAGTCTTTAAGAGCCCTCTAAATCATTAAAACGGGCTCTTTCTTTGATTTCAAGGTCATTTGAAGAAATAAGGCAGCCTTAAGTGGCCCTCGGACCAAAGTGGCCTATATGCCAAAGACCGCAAATGAATGTAGTCTAATGCTTTTTAATTTGCATTCATCTTTAAAAACACAGAAGAGCCATCTCTAAGTTATAATCGGCTGAGATGGCAGTTGGAGGCCCTCTAGTCATTAGTAGCAATGCAGCTCCTCTAAAATGAAGGCCTTTCTCATCTTGTTGTAACGTAAGCCCAGTACTATAAAATACATTAGCCTGCTGCCCATTGCCTGTTTGTCTGCATGCAATATTTTCATCTGGCTATGTCTGTGCATGCCCACATATGTTAACATATATGCATGGATTCCCTCTCCCTCCTTTTCCTTCCCATGAGTGTGAACACATGCAACACCACTATTCAGCAGACACATGCATGAAAACAAAAGATGCTAGAAACAGGGACCTTAGGAGGAGACGACATGCATTGTTTGTTTAATCAAGTGTTATGAGATGACTCTGTAATTATGTTGTCATCTTCCTGCTTCAACACGGCAAAACTGGGCTGCTGCAGCATGCCTTGCCCCTCGCTCATAATTCCACACTTCAAGCTTTAACGGTCAAAAGCGAGAAAAACATTTTTTTTTTCTCTTCCACTTTTTCTTCTGTATTCTTTTTTTATTACAAACATCACTGTGTAGAGACTGAATCTGCGCCTTTTTTTTTAGCAGTCACATAAAGCCTGTTTGACAGGCACTCTGTGTCAACTCCTTGTGCACATGAGTGTAGGGCAACAAATGAATAGTTTTTACGTAGTATGTTGAACTTATGAGACAGCAAATAACAGTGTGTCCTATTAAACACGGCAAGACTGGTCGTTCTTATTTTCTCTTATTCCTCCCATTCTTCCCTTTCAATTTTGCTTCATGTTTTCTTCTCTTCTCTCTTCCATTTCCTCTGCATTCTTTTTCTACCTCTGTTCTGTGTATGTGTGTGTGCTTTTCTCTCTTTTCCCCTTTTCTCTGTCTCTGCGAATATAGGTGGTGTGTCTCTGAACAAATGAACATCTTCAGTGAAATTGGTTTTCTGTGGAGAAACTGATGGATCACTCTGCGTTCCTGACAGGAGGAGGGGATTGTTTATGCCATATGGACAAATACATGTATACACACATGCATACACACACACACACCCACACACACACACACACATATATATGCGGGGGTAAGAGGACAACAGGGATTGTTTATGCCAAAGCAGAAATTATTTTTATGAGCTGTAGATTGCTCTTTATGGGAAAATACACTTTTAAGCTGCAAGAGATGTAATCTAGATTGTAGCATTCCCAACAATGAATTATGGTTTTGGAGAACAACAGCTGCAGCAGCCTTCCTCTTATCCCCCATTTCCCCAGCGCACACACACACACACACACACACACACACACACACACATACAGATTAGTAGCAAAAATCAGGCACATGAATAAACACAGAAAGATCATGACCATCTAAGTGTAAACTAGTGAATGGCGGTGAGATGCAGCTGATCCGCAATTGTGAATTTGACACTGTGACACTATGACACACTCACAGGCATAAGATGAAAGACAACACACAAAAAAGAGTCAAAGCACTTGTCCTAAAGTGCCATTTGATTTTTTGGATGTAAATAGTTATAAATAGTGCAAAAAAAAAAAAATACAATTTGAGTTGCTCATTGCCATTGCCACAGTTGTGTTGTGTTTGAAAAATTCATGGAATTAGATGTTAAACAAAAGATTTATTTCAATTTTCAGCCTGAGCAGTGTAATTATCATCTTTTTTTTAACACCAGCAACTTCCACTGCAAGAAGTGAAAAATGATTCCATTACCAGCAATCTCTCCTCCTCTTCTACAAAGACACGCATGTAGTACTATACTCTGAGAATGATGGAGTCAAGGCTTGCTTTTATTTTTATTCCAGAATCTAAGGTGGCATTCGCTATCATGCACACACAAAAGATCCAAATTTTGTTTAGATCTTCTGTGTCTAAACAAAAGGTCTAAACAAAAGACCACACACACACACACACATACCAAAGCTATAAGACATCCTCTAGACTAATTTACAAGCATTTATAAGACAGGACCTGCTAGAAAAAAAAAAAAGGCCTCACTTTTACCATTATGTTCCAACTCTCTCCACTGACCTCTTCTGGGCTTTGCAGTTCCCGAAATGTTTTATGTACTGCTCTGGTTGTCGCCCTCCACAGAGACATGATGCCCTTCAGCACAGACACATACATCAAATGCACAAAATTTTTGACTTCTTACAAATGTCATATTATTGTCTTTAATAATGATATACATAGATGTAATAATCAGTATTAAATAAAACCACAAAACAAATCATAATCAATTTTAATGAAAGCAATTCTGCATTTAAGTTTATTTTGTTTGCTTGGAAACAAAATCTTGTGGATAAAGACAAACAGTAGTTTGCAGGTGTGAACAAACACTAAAGCATCAATGAACAGATTCATTAGTTTCATATTTTTATTATTATAGTCAGTCTAATGCAAAAGACCTCCTTAATTTTACCTGCCGTATCATGGCTGAAAGAGCTTGAATGAAAGACTTCCAAGACAAAGATTAGTAATGCTAAACATATAACTTCTTGTGCAGTCAACTTGTATGAATGTGTATTGGAAATAAAGGTTTTTATTCAGGTATTTAATTTATGTCTTTTTCTTTTTTACTTTCTTAGTTTCTAGTTTTTATCAGCACTCATGCAATAACTCGAGCGGAGATGGAGCAAACATATTCCACCCATATGTATGAATGAATGAATAAATATGATTACTGAGTCTTGGACCTTCTCAAGGACAAAGCGCCGTGTTCTTCCTATGTGTGCCTGTTGAGAGCGTTGTGTATTTGTATGTGAGTATTTTTGTTGCATTTTAAAAGCAGTGCTCACCTTTGTCTATGTCTCACTTTAGGGTGTGCATCTTAGAATTTTTGTGTGCATATTTTTCTTTTCCTTGTTTTTGTATTTGTGTGGATGTGGGTGTCTTCATGTGCAATTAAAGTTTCAAATAGTGTGTGTATGCGTGTGTGTGTGTGTGTGTGTGTGTGTGTGTGTTTGTGTGTGTGTGCAGAGGCTGCTTGTTGTGGTGTAATGGCAATCTACTTCCCCCCACTGTGCACACACACTTATTCTCACATACCCTTCCCTACTCTCCTCCCTCACCTCCTCAGTGACTGTCACATTCAAATGCAGCCGTTTGCAGGTGACGTACTCAGGAAATACTGTCCTGTAATTGTGTCGCTCTGTCTTCCTGTGGTGAGGTAGCCAGTGGCTTGCCGCCTGCCTGCCTGCGACACACCAGAATTACCATCTGAGGGGAGAGAGGGGTGAAGGGAAGAGAGGAGGGGTACCATTAAAATGCAAAATCACCATGGCGGTGCAGTGCGGTGCTTCGCTCCCTCACTCTTTCTCCTCGGCAGCCATCTTATGATGGAACGAGTATGTGTTTGATGGTGTGTGAATGTGTGTCTGTTTGAGTCTGCATGTGTGTGTGCGCACATGCATCTATATGTCTGTGTGTTTGATAGAGTGTAGAGTCGAGCAGCGGCGAGGAATGGTGAGATGGCGTGGGGTTGGCAGGCAGGCTTGTGTGCGTGTGATTGTGTGTGTGTGTGTGTGTGTGTGTGTGTGCGTGAGGCAGGGGTGATAAATCAGAGCTAGGTAAAGGCTTTTTAATGCAGCAGACCCCTCTCCCAGCCTCCATCTTCTGTCAGGGCTCAGTAAAAGATGAGAGCCCCCTGGGGAACGGCACTAGCCTGCAGCATAGCAGGACCACGCCGCAGGTCACACACACACACACACACACACACACACATATAAATGCACACACACAGGGGCCTGACGCATAGCCGCTGACTAGGCCTTGTGAATGAGTGAATACATGAATAACTGAATCTACTGAATGCATGAATATATAAATAAAACTTTCCATGGGAGCCACGTTTATTGATGAACCCCCCCACACAAATAAATGTGTTTTTCCTAAATGATTTATGGCCAGTGATATTGCATTTATATCAGAGAAAATATTTTAGTAGAAAACAGAATGGATATTTGGTTCATTTCTGCCTGTGCTCCTAAGGTCAAATAGAGTCTTTGTCGATGATGTGCCTTGAGTCTTGAAGCGGCCCCAAGTTTCAGGGGGCCGGATATGAAAAATATGTGGAATTTGCCAACATCTGACAATACTTAGTCGGCAATATATCTCCTGTCTGATAGAAAAATGTGTTCTGAATTGCAGATATGCTCTCTTTTCTGGCATACCTTTTTAATTTGACTTTGAGGGAAAACACGCCAGGCTCCTAGATAGACAGGCAGAGATATGACTGCTGAATGTTGTGTAGGTCTTTGTGGATAGGGCAGAGGACTCCAGCAGCTTGGCGCAGAACACAAGCACAAACACTTGAGAACATAATACTTGACAACGAGCCCGGAGTGTCAGCTAAGGGCCCTACAGAGAAAAGTCTGGCATGTTTGTGAAGAGGATGAAAACAGAGAGTATGAAAATGCCAGAGAGCTGATTCTTAATCAGAACTTCAGAAAATTTTAGGCCTCAATTTATGTTCTTTTTGATATTTATATATATATATATATATATATATATATATTATTTTTTTTTTTAAATAAATGTAGTCTAGTTATTGAACAATCTAGCATTATTTCCCAGAGGAGGGCATTTCACGTTTGCCAAACCACTGTCTTAATCTTGGAGAACTGGTGGTTACAAAAATTGGCTTTATTTCAAAGATTTAGTTGAAATTATGTAAAGAAAAACCAGCATAATGGGAGGCACAGACTATCAGGGACAGGCTGTATTTTGTATATTATGCCACACTATACTTGACCTTGCACTAACAGGGTCAGTTATAGTATGCATATATATTAATTTGGTGGGTGTTACAGGAATATAAATGAATAATTTAGTTCACATGGTCCCAGTTGGAAAAATCCTCCAACCCTGGCTTAATGCTCTACATATTAAAGCTCCACACATGAATTGTCTGGTATTGAGTGAGAATGGGCTAAAACATCTCTGAAATCATATCTTAGCTATAACCAAATATTTTAGAATAATATTATGAAGACATGGCAGTTAGTAATTATTAAGAGCTCTACACCAGAGAAAATGAACTACACCTCATACAGAAAGTATAGAGAGTATTATATCCTTTAGGAGAGAGGACTTCGTCTGTTAGGAAAACAAACTCCACAGTGGAGGTTTAGACCTCATGTAGTACAACAGAACAACATGGTAATCAAAGTATTTTTCTTCAGGTTACAGCTCGGTGTACACTCAAGGCTATATCAGCACCGACACTGCTCAGTTCTACTGACAGCTGTGTGTTTGTGTGTTTAGAAGCTGCAGTTGAGTTTGTACTGTTACTCTGTGTTGAGATGAGAAGGTTAATGTGCATGTTTGTGTGTGTTTATTATTCTTTCTTCTTCATATGTGTCTCCGTGCATCTGTTGGACCGAGCAGGTTAATGCGGGTTGACACATGCGGTTCACTGATCTCCAAGAGGAGTCGAGACTCGCAGCAAAACCTTCACACACAGGTATCCATGGCAACCACAAAAATTATATTTCTTCCTTCCCCGGCAAGCCAGAGATTCCAAGATGCTGAAATGCACAAATACATTGTCATTACCCGGCAGCCTCATACTTAACAGGGTTAGGCTTTTTCTGCCTGCTGTTCTCATTGTTCAGTGTGTTGTCTACACATGTAATTTAGAAATTCCTCTTGTTACCTTTCCCAGATAGAAACCCATATTATCTTTACATGCAGGGTCAGTGCTTCTCTCTATGCCCACGTCCACTGTTTTATTGAAAATTCTTTTCATTCATGGCCATTATTGTGTTTCTGTTTTACATTTTTATATATTTCTCTTCTCAACTTGGCTCTGAGATTTGAAATATTAGATCTTGCAATGAATTCAAGTAATGGTAGTAAGATTGGCAGGACATTATCAAATATTCATGACACTTTACATGTGCTCCTGCTTGTATTTGCTTGCTTGTGTGGATTGAGGGCCTTGTAGTTGCATTGATTGACAGATGATGGGGAATAAAGCTCAGTTCTGCTCCAGTATTTTCCTCTGTTGTTGCTGACAACTTCTGGATGATTGCACAATGATCAGAGCCCCCAAGTAAGAGTACATATTTATGGAAATTAGCCTGAGCTCCAACAATATAAAACTAAATACCATATTGCTGTTACAAAAAGAGCTAAACAAAAAGAGACAAAAAGAAAGACTTGCATGTGACTTAGCATTTAATCTGCATTATAAAACTGGAGACAAACCAAATGTGAACATTCTGATGATCATCTTATAATGATTTTAGTAACCTAAATTATTATAGTGGTGAGACTATAAAATGGTAAAGAATAACGTTATTTAAAATGTCATATTTTAGCTTTTACACAACACATCAAACATCATTCTCTAACAATCCTCTTAAAAAGTGCATATGACTACATTGTACCAAGAGGTGTAAATGTACCGGAGCCAAGCGCATGCCTCCTTTTTCATCTCTTTGAGGGGAAATAGGAATAAGCACATTGTGTCCTGCACCACATTCCTGAACAAGCAGAGGTTCAATCACATTTGCAGAAGTTATCAAAACTTTCAAAGAGCTCAGCGGGCGCCTTAAGCCACAGGAAATTCTCTGCGACATCTGGAGGGATGTGTGCAGATTATTGCTCATTTAGTCTGTTCTAGACATCAGTAGGAAGAGGACTGAGATTGCTAAACATACGCACAGACTGGAGGATGCACACACACACACACACACACACACACACACACACACACACAAACAGGCTTGGCTTTGGCAGATCTTACCCCAGGCACAGCACAACACACCTGTGTATAATCCTCCATGATGCCCTCTGGTCGTTTGTCCAATCCCCTTGCTACTCCTGTCCTAGCTCATCCAATCAGAGCACAGGTCAGGTAAAGTTTGCTTCCATCTCTTTAGCTCTGTGTTAGGGTAAGAGCTTTTCAATACATTGAAAAAAAACACACTGCTGGTGTGTGTTTGGTGTTTTTATTTGATGCTGTCTCAAATACCTCACGTGTCCAGTCATATTACAACACTGCAATTTAATGTTCAGTCAGAGTATACTTAGCATCTTGAAAGACCATGGTGAGTCAGTGTAATGCTCAGATCAAACAGATTTACAATGTATGCATTTTAAAAAACTATTTTTAGTGGATTAACTGTATTGTATTAATATCAACTATTACACATACAGTATGAACATCAGCTGACAAAAATAACTATCCACCGAATTTTTGACATTTTGTTTATTAAGGTGGATAAATAAGTAGATTGATTAAGAAGATATATAATATTGAGTTTATATGAATCTCCCTTCTACATCTGTGACTGTATACATGCATGCTGTCAGGGATATTGTTGTTTGTGATGTGGAGGAGGAGGATACAGCCTACATTTAAACTTTTTAAAGTTATACAGGAGCATAACCTTCATCGACGTGCATCATAAGATACAGGACTTTTTCTTGATCTTTGTATTTGCTCTTCCAAACAACACATATTGAGATGAACATATAGATCTTATATAGATCCCAAATTATCTTGGGTCTCGAGAACAAAAAAGGAAAGGCCAAATTGCATATATTCCCAAACCACTGCTGCTCCGTCTTTCTCAAGGTGTGAAATGCAACCAGACAAAACCTCAACACCACGATAAAAGCTCAGGAAATTACTTCCTTATTTTAGGTGTGATTGATTGTCCCCCTGACCTGTTAGACTGAAGAGGTGGTTAAGAAGAGGAGGCAGTCTAAGATAATTGGGCCCGGTGGTATCCAAAGCCCAGCAGGTGTTGAAAGAACGCTCATAACACAGGTACCTGCAGCGGCTGCAGCCCTGAACTCTAACACACCTAGGATTTCACTACCTTGGAGGAATTTTGGTGTTTTATGTTTGACATGTCTTTTATTGAATAGATGAAATATGAGAGATACTTGTAACTCCTATTGACATATTGGACATGCCACAAGAAAAAAAAAAATACAGGCGTCAAAAATTCTCTGAGGTATCAACAAATAAATGGTGCATTTTTTGTTTCATCTTTTCTTGGCATGAAAATAATGTCATCCACTCTTTGAAAGTGATGTCAGTTGTTTGAAATATCTCCCCATTACAAGAGGGATGTAATTCCCTTACCTGTTGAAAAGTGGGTAAAAGCTTACACGATGAGCAAAAGGATCAGAGATGGAATTTTGTTGAAGTGAAAAAGCACAAGTGTTTTTACTCTTTAATTTCATTAGTGATGCATAGGTTTCTGAGTCCTTCTAGCAATTTCAAATGAAGAGGTAAAAGCCAGGCATAAGCTTAAATGATAACATTCTTTCTCAGAGAGAAATATGCATGTACGAATCAAAGCTATTGTACTATCCTTATTATTATCGGCAAGCCAAGGGCTCTGTTCCAATTAAAGAATACCTTAGATGGACCATTCAACAAGCATGCACACAAACGAACCTACAATAGGTACAGTAAAGTACCCAGTATTACAGAGCCCAGAGAATAGCTTTTTACTTTAAAAACTATTTAATCAGGAAAATCAACGCCTCACATCAAAGAAATGGAGATGAGGGACAGGCAGATAAAGAGGCTCATCAAAGAAGGAGATCTAGTTAGGGATTCAACGCCCTAATTCCTTTTCTCTTAAAACCTTCGTCAGAGGGGGCACAGGGCCAATTTGCTCCCTAAATGGCTGCGTGTGAATGTGCAGATTGCTTTGCATAGCCGCTGGGAATCTGGGCTTCTTCCTCTTTTTCTTCTCCACACGGAGCCTGTGAATTAGAAAATATCCAAAGACAGATAGGCTTAACGGAGCCCTAGCTACCTTCCTTAAGTCCAGAGCCCTGTTCCAACTTCCAACTAATTCAATCCATGGCCTAACTCAATTAATAGACTTTGATGCACTGTTTCTTCTTTATCTTTTCTCTTTCCTGGGGATTGGGGACTTCAGTTAGAGTTGTAGAGTAATATCTGCAAAAAGGTTTGGATTGTAAGTGTGTCTGAATGTTAAGACAATGACATGTCCCGGTGGCATTACGGTTAATCATATATGCATCCTTAATCTCGCTTTCTGGGACTTGCCGTACATTAATGTAATGTGGTGCATAAAATATTGACACACGGTTTTCCCTGTCTCAGGCTTTATATGCATTGCTACGGAATTCATTAGTCAAAATGTCCTTGATGTGAGAGATGACCTTGGAGTATCCAGATTATGTTTTTTATATAACGTCAAAACCAATCATCATCTAGGATTGTAACCGCCACCTCAAAGTGTAGATTTTCTTTTAATCCAACAAGAGCCTATTTCAATACTTCTATATGTGCTTTAAATTGTGCAATTCATTAATTTTGGCCTTGCATTACCATCAAGGACATACACTTGTAGCACATAAACTCTGCAGACCTGTGAAAGTTCTAGGAGAAATAAAGATCACATCGGTCACTTACATAAATAATTAAGGATCAGCCCTGGCAGTACACCTACCCAGTATTCTTCAGGGCATTCATTCACCTCATAAGGACAAATATTTCATGCTTTATCCTCTCCGCTCACCAGAAACGTTAACCTCATCTGAGTGCAAATGTGTGTACGTCTTTCTGAGCTGGTAGATCTGAGACCAGCTTTCCGCAATAGGCTTTCTATCACGCCTGCAGTTCCGATTGATCGTCTCGGCAATCAGCAATTAAGCCCTAGTGATCAGAGCGGGAGAGGGGAGGAAGGGGGAGGGACGGAGAGGTGGGAGGTAGACCCCCGCCCCACTCCTCTCTTGTCAGCCCAGGAAAGGCTTCACTCAGCTGGGGTGCGTTTGGCCCCGGGCTGGGCTCACTGGTGGAGGTTAACTCCAGCATAAATAAGCATCTTTGGACTCATTACAGGGATTAGAGAGTAATTCGCCTGCGAGGAAGGAGACGACTGCCAGGGTTTTGGTACAGTTTACTACAGTCTTATAGGGGCGAGGGCCCTAGAGATTACAGAGGGAGAGAGAGATGGAAAGGCAGCAAAAGAGAGAAAGGCCAAGGGAAAAGAGAGGCTGGCTGTCAAGTGTGTGTGTGTGTGTGTGTGTGAGTGTGAGAGAGTCAATCCAAGCCCCCGGCTGCCCCCTTGATCTTGAGCATGTTGGGGTGCTGTGAAAATGGATAATGGGAGTTAGAACGACCGGGCCTGTCTAGAGAGAAGTGTGCTGATTGTTATAACTTTCCCTCATCTCTCTCTCCTCCACTTAACTAAATAAACACCCAAGAGGTAGCACTCTATCAATTTTAATGATGTTGAAATACAATTTAGGTACAAAATACACAACAAATGCTAATTTGGCCATGATGAGAGGCATCAGAAATTCCTCCCATTATTTATTCAGCTGACTTTCTGCATTTTTCATCAGAACAAATATTCCCATTTCAACAAACACACACACACACACACACACACGTGCTAACACACAGCCAATTTGGAGCATAAATCAACACGTTCACTCATCAAATATATGCTCTGTGTGGTTCTCTGCAGTCTGTCCAGTGCACCAAAGACAAATAGTTCTGTCCAAAGTCGAGCCAGAGAAACAGAAGGGGCAGAGGATTGTCAATATATGCACACATACATTTAACAAAGCAGGTCGATGTGTGTTCAGAAAAGACACAGACATCATAAAGACTGAAGTCCAGTCATAAACTCATACACGACTACCTTGTGAAGAAGGAGGGCTGCTCACACAAAATGGATTGTTAAAGCGGTTTCTTCATGTTTCAACATAATTCTGTCTTTACATAACATTTTTTATGATAAAGTTTAATCATTACATACATTTTCATCAACATGCGGTAAGCTGCATTTTGATAATCATACAATGGTAAGTAGTCAAGAGTCTCTTCACTGCGTATGTGTATACCGTTCAAACAGATAGGAGATATGAACCACCATTTATACTCCAATAAGTCCCTTGCAGTTTCAAAACAAACTCAGCTTCTTCGCATCATCACCTGCCAGTCATCTCCACCTCCATCTTGACCGGCTCAGGAAGTCCCGCATCTGCACCACATTTAGGACAGGTGAGGTAAGCATCTGCAATGCTGAGGCTTTTGATGCAGTAGTAGCAGAAAACATGTTGGCAGCCCACCGTATGCGGCATGGTCGGCCACTCTCCGCACAGTCCGCACTCTTTCCACACCCCTTGCCCTCCTGCTGCTCCCTCCCCATCAGCTCTTTCTCCCCCAAAAACAATTGAAGACACAGTTGTCTTCAGTTTCCTTGTATTGATTAGTGGTAACAGGTAGATGAGGAACTCTGCAAAACCGTGCCACAGCAGCTCACGGTTCATGTACTGGTAGGTTACGTCCCGGACCACGTTGGGCTTGCTGAAAATCGCCCGAGCTCCCACAACCCTTTCAGTCAGGACAGGATGGCGTCCTTTCCTTAGGAACACAAGGAAGTTGATGAGACTTGCAAGCTGGACGACACTAGAAACAAGGGTCAGGCAATTGCGGAGACCTTGTTGGAGTAAACCCCCGTCTCTTTCAGACACAGGCCCTCCTGAACTCAAACCCAAGCACAGCAGCAGGCTGTGGGAACGCTCCTGAAGCCAGCGTGGTCCTGCGGTTAGAAGGGCCAGACCCAACTTCTGCTTACGGGATAAATGTTTGTAGCGGTGAGACGAAGAAAGGATGTTGTGGTAGCGCAGGCTCAGTAGAGACTGGCCCACAGTGGCGCTGCTAGAATACAGTGTAAACCTCCACAGGAGCAGCTGGAGCAGAGCCCTCAGTTCAGGCTCCAGCGGGGTGAGCAGGCCCGGACGGCAGTTCTGGAAGCACTGGGAGAACTGGGTCCATATCAGCTGTTCAAGGGACGAGTCTAGCTCGAGAGCATCCAACTGGATGACGCGCAAAACTGGGCTCTGCAGGTCGACATCTGCTTCTGGACTAGAACTTCCAGCTGTCCTTCTTTGGTTGTCCTCGCTTTTCAAACCTGCTGGAAAAATATAAACAACAAAGATATATATACATTTTTTTTAGGATTTTCATGAGCGTCACAAAGACAAAAAGATCAAGATCTTTTTACAGCTTGGATCTGTATTTTTTTTGAGCCATCATTCCCACATGGTACTGTATTCACCAACTTCATTGTTGACAAAACAAACTTTGTCAAAAGTGTTCAAGTGCGCCCACACAAGTAATCAGGTTTAGGAGAATAAAAAGCTATCCCCAATCAACCAAAACTACAAAAACAAGCCCCGGGTTGTAAAAATACCCTGCATTTCTCCTTAAACTTCCAATAATCAAGTAAGTACATTACCCATAACTTAACATTATTAAATACCTTATTATATATATATATATATATATATATATATATACACACACACACTCCATGCTTGATCTATTAAAGTCATGAACAAAATATATACAGAGGCACAACTATTACAAGGACAACTAGGTTGTTGGGAGGAATGAGGCCCCGGAGGTGAGGCCCATCCTGTTAGGAAGGTTATTTCTTCTTTATACATAGGAACGGAAATCACTTTTCACATGTAAAACCCGTCCTTAATGCAACCTTTGAGCTGCGCAATGCAGAGGAGCAGGGGGTCTTAGACTGCTCTCTTCAGTGTATAAACACACACAATCCAACACACACACACACACACACAGACACACAGAGACACACAGAGACACACACAAGAGGGGCGAAGCCCAGGGGCTCTTGGTGCCTGCTCCCTCTGGAGATAGGGGTGTGTGTACAAATCACATCACTAGGGATTAGGCTAACGGCACAGTCTCTGGTACACCGTAAACATTTGCCAAATGTGGAACAATTTTCCTCCACCTAGAGTCGACGCCATATGGGATCTCACCATTGTGACGTCTGGGCTATTTTGCGCTGCATGTTTCCAAACTGCTCACAGTTCCCCCAGATTTATCTGCCCTTTCCTCAAATGAAATGCTTAAGAAGTGGGAGACTAACTAACGCAAGGAGAGACAGAGCAAGAGGCCCACAGAGAGAGAGAGAGACAGAGAGGCCTTTTTTTGACAGTGGCTTTTGTGTCTCGCTGAACAGGATTTGTCACGAGGCTTTAAAAGAGATTTCAGCCGGGTAAATATGGCAGTTTTGACAGAAAGAGAGAGAAATGATGGTCACTTTAGACGTTTCTCGAGGAGGTATAAAAAACATTCTAATATGCGTTGGCAATGCTTGGGTTTATTGTGGTGCACAGGACCATCTGTGTATTCATGATGTTTCAATAGAGCCAGGATACACCGTCCAACTAAGTTCGAATTAGCAAATGAATGAAAAAAAGAGTGAATTCACGCTGAAGTAAGCAGGTGTGACAAATTCATTGAGCTGCATTCGAAATGCTGCCATGTTTAGTGACTAGAACCTCGCTTGTGATGGAAGTAGAGTTTGGATTAAAAATATATATATATATATATATATATATATGTAGTCTGAATGTGTATGGTAACCAAAAAACAGCCTCCATTTGTTTAGCTTAATCGGAAAGTTTTTCTTTGATGGGAGCAAATGTGCAGATTATGTGCCTGTGACTACATATATCCCCATATATATGTATGTATAAATGTGCCTCTGTGTGTGTGTATATATATATAAATATTTATATCTCAAGGGTAGCCTTGATCTATGCAGAGCTCTAATACAGAGCTAAATTAACCTATCAGTCGATAGTTACACGCACAGCCAGGTGGTGGAAATCCCCGTCACAGCAGCAGCCCTCTCGGGAGAGTAAACCCGGCCGGGTCCAATATTCTTTTCAAAGCCTTTTATCGAGCAGTTTACAAGTTATGAATGAATATGTTTTATTTGGGGAAACACGGTATTGACAGCCACCTATCAATAGTAATGTGACTATTGTCAAGGGTCTGTCAATATTAATGTAATTATGATGTAGAGGGATCAGAGGGATGCCGAAGTCGGGGGCCAAGTAACATCTCTTGCCCACTGCCATATCAATAGCTGCGATTGCTATTGACAGCTTCCCTTCAGACTTGCAGCACTTGCCAAATATATAACAAGCAGACACTTCAGTCAATGCCGGGCTGCCTATAAAAATTAACCATTTGAATTTACAGAGCTTTTACCGTGGACAGCTGGAAATCCATGTTCCTTATGTAATAGTCAAAAGTCACAGTCAATGCCAGTGTTTACAGAGCACTGGCATGGTGTGTGTGTTAGCCGACACACACTACATCACTTGCACACAAAAAGTATACAGATACAAGCAGACAGACTCTTTCTCTGATGCACACACACACACACACCCCCACGGGTCAGCCAACCAACCGGCCCAGAGACAAAATGCCCTCTTTTGGAGAGTCTGCGACTGACAACCAACAGTCAAAAGGCAGGTTAGAGGATTTCACTGAATATCAACAGACAATCACCTGAAGAGTCTGGGGTCTTGCTTTTCTATCAGAGCTGTATAAAACATCTTCCTGGGAATATTAAAAGGTATTTTGATTCACGTCAGATGAGAGTTTTTCTTTTCCCCATGTTCCCTTAGTCTGTGCATCTTGTTCAGACAAAGATAGCGCACTGACTCAAGGCTGACTGCCATAGTTTACAGACAACAACAACAACAACAACAACAGTATCCAATCTAACAGGGAACACACTGCAACATAGCTGCAAGGCAAAAGGGGCCATGACCAGTGTGAGGAAGAAGAGACGAGGCAACAAAAGCGTACCAAGCATCAGACTGAAGCCTCGCAGCTGCACCGGGTCCTCTGAAAACTAGACAACGGGCTGTAATGACAGCTCCCCAACAGAAAGACGGACAGACAAAGAGACAGACAAAAAAAGACGGAAACGTCAGACAACACGTCATGAAACCCCCAGCTGGGAGCTCTGAGCTACGGTCTACTGATACAGTGAAGGAAATAAACTGGGGGCAAAGATAGCTGAGGAGGAAAAATGAGGGTGGGGAAAAACAGATAAGCACAAACCTCTCCCTAGGAGCTGACCTTGAGACTGACAGTCACAATAAAGGAGGAGGGAACATTCCTGAAGCATACACGGCTCCGCCATACTGAGGTGCGGGCATCTAGGGAATAGCCTATAGACAGAGGAAGGCTGCACTTTCTTCTTGACCTTGGCTTTGGTGTCTAGGGAGGGGATGAGGGTGTTTAGGGCATGGGACTAAAGACTGAGGGATGCTGGGAAGGTGAAGCATCTCTGGGGGATTGCGTTTAGTTTTGTTTTGTAGCGGACAAGCGCTCTGAAGCTGCTCACAAGGCTATCATTCCATGCCAGTTGGAAACTATGTGTCCAAAAAGTCTCGATTTAGCTCCTGGCGTGGTGTAGTGCTCAAATTCCTAAGCACTTAGCTATGGTTGTTAGCGTAATATATTTGCAAAAATAATGCATAAACGTTCACTTGGCTATCTGTGATGCTTGTAGCGAGAAATAGGCTATGCATTGGCAAAGCATGCTGGATTACAACTTTACATTTTTCTTCTCTCGCTCATGTAAATTAATTTGTGTAAAAGCTCTGGTGAATAAAACCTATTTCTATGAGCACTCCAGTCATGTTTTTTCCCCCTCTTTCTCTCTCTCTCTCTCTCTCCCTCCCTCCCTCACTTTATTGCCCTTCTTTCGCCAGAAATGAGTGCGGGCCTATTAGTCATGGCCTGCTAATGTCCTCACTATGAAAACGGGTGAGAATGTCAGATTTAGAACTTTTAGAGAGTGATGTCATACAGCAGACCACAGGCATTACGGGGACGCTAAGATTACCCAGGCGGTAACCAGACTAATTGTTATGAGTCTGTTTCATCAAAAATGAATGTGTGCAAATGCACAGAGGGGTCTTCAGGCTGTGTGTGTGTGCGTCACACACTAATGCTTTATCAAGGCTCTCCTCTTTCTCTAATCACCCAAGACTCCTCCGAGCCATGGGGTGAGGGCCAAGTTAATGCCTGAACACAAGAAAAAAAATACACATCAGTTAGAACAGCACATTTGACACACAAAAAAAATGTGCTCTGCTTGATCTGGTTTGCTCAGAAGGTAAATTATTTAAGAGAATTAATTGATTTCATGAGTACGAAGGTTGAGTACGCTAAGGCTGTATGAGTAATAAGTACAGGGGTTTGCAGAAAAACAACTTAAAAAGTAATGAAACATTTAGAGGGCAGAGAGGCACAATGAATGTGAAAGAAAAAGCAGAAGAGCTAATAACAGAGGACTGAAGTTGTGTCTTTCTTAGGAGTCAATGAGAGAGAACTGGGGCCTCACCTCATGCAGATAAAATGTGCTAAGCTGAGGAATATTTGATCAGGACATTTCGTAGCTTTACTTTATGGATAAAAAACACAGGTATAATAAAAGTAAAGACATGTTGTCTGTTTTTTTTTTATCAATGAAACAATTAAAATGTGTGCAGGAGTGGAAAATTCTAAACTGAAGAGAAGCTGTTTTTTGTGTCCAGTAAAATCTATGAAAATGTGAAGGCCACCACAGTCAAACCCACTGTACAGACTTTACTACTTTTAGAAACTCATCTTTGATATGTATCTGTGAATCAATTTGTAGAATTGAATTGCTGCCGCAGAAAATTGCTCCCTTAATGTCATGTTGCCATGTCATTCTTTCATCTGAAATTGAAAGTTAATGCCTTGATTTCCTGCAAAAATAAGGGAAAAAAGTGTCTTCCGTCAATGCACACATTACAGCTAGTGCACTACATTATATATCTGTAATAACAGCTTGTTTTATGTCTACCAATTCCTATCAGTCTTTGTAAAGCTGGTAAGGTTGGATTCTAGAGCAGCACTAAAATGAAATGAAAAGATTATCAATTAATTGTTAGAAATGTATACAATAAAATGTCTCATATTTGCTGATCAGAGCTTAAAAATTGAAATTACTGAAATTAAAAACCTTGATCAGAAAAGGAAATATAACAATTAGGTCTTCATGAAATAGGCCACAATGTAAGTGCAATATGTTTTTCATTTTATGACTAAAACTATAAAGCTAATTCATCTAGGGTAGAATTATTTCGAAATAAGTGCACAGTGCACTGAAGTACACTTCAGTGACTCCCTTAAAAACACACTCATTACACTAAGTGTTTAGCTCCAGAGGCACGCGCCTATACTTCAATCTCATGCAATCAGCTGCTCCACATTCTCTGCATAATGACATTGTCTCATAATTTTTTAGCCCATGCCCATCAGTCTTTAACAACAACAAAACCCAAATCTGCTCCATTTTGATAATAAGGCATGAGCATTATGTGATAATCATAGTGGGGATTAGGTTTTGGGAGAGTGTGCAAGAGCAGTGCAGTCAAAGCTACTGGAAAAGAGAGATATAACCAAGAGACAGATAAGAGTAGAGGAGTGATGATTGGGATGAGAGAAACGAAGTGAGTAGTTTCTTGAAAATCAATAAGATCAACTTTTCGTTGAATCTCAATGTGGAAGGTTTTGATCTCTGGCACTGATTATTTAGGGGAATAATGGAATTATGTGGGGAGCAGTATAACATACCCTTGAAGGACCACACTCTCACAAGGTTACGATCCAAACTTGCAGTTGGTAAATATACCTGGAGGGGACTCATAATGAATACTAATTCACAGTGGTTGGACGTTTGAACCTTTAGTACATTGATGCACATCGATAGACAACCACAATCGAATTGATTATAAATGTAAACAAGCACGAGCCTTTACGCCGTTTAAAAGAAGCAGACGAGCCGCATTTGAGCTTCCTGTGGAAACACCGAGATATTGAAGAAAACAATGCTGACTTGAATGTTCGCTAAGCAACGAATATATATTTACCCATTATTTTCAGGGGAAAGGCGAACTCAATGTGATCCAGTTCTCCCCTAACACGAAGACAATCTGTATTTCCGGGTTGTAAAAATGTCCCCCGCCTCTTAAAGAAAACGCACCAATGGTGTCCAGTAGTTTCACGATTACGAATCCAACCGTCAAATTTAGCCAATCAGATCACACAGCGCCAACGCAGCGGCAAACTGCAGGGGGAAGCGTCGGTCTGTCTGAAAATAATACATTCACAGTCCTTCGTTGTAGTAACGGCACATAGCGACCAAGTTGTTGGTGAAGCCCCGGTAATTCACATAAAGTAACACTGAAAATGTCTAAAACGCACTCAATATGCCATGATGAGATTTAACCAGAGCCATGGTTTTGAGTGTTAGCTAACTTAAGTTAGCTTTTTCAACTCTGCCGTGTGTTTCATAGACAGTGCAGGTACTTTATCGAGCAATGCTGAAAACGTGCACAACCATGAGCAAAAAGACAACACCACCAGAGTCAGGGGACAACTCGAAGCTGTCGGGAAACGGAAGTGATACTTTTAACCTGCCCTCTCCCTCAGGCGAACATGAGCTGAAAGGTGCCATCCAGGGTCGTGGGACTGAGACAAATTACGTGAAACAGCTTTTAAACGAGTTCAACGGACTTTATGAGCAGAGGCTGAGATGTCTGGAACTGGACACCACTGTAACCAGAGAGGAATTACTGCAGGTAATTGTCTATAAAATGTTTTTTCTGATGTCAAAATGTTTACTTTTTATCGGTAGCGTGGCCGAGCGGTCTAAGGCGCTGGATTTAGGCTCCAGTCTCCCCGGAGGCGTGGGTTCGAATCCCACCGCTGCCATTATGACCATTTAACAATGCCATTTATTTGTTCTGATTAGAGGTTGTGTGATATAGGAGCATGTTAGGGTACTTCTCTGGAGGCATATGCACATTGTATCAGATCTGCTCATCATGATCCCCTACTAATACAGATTTTTAGAGTGACTAAATTAGCCATGAAATCAAACGGTCACTTAGTTTATTGGTGACATCCTGCAGCCTCTTTAGGTAACCATCAGGGTTCTGGACCCTGTATTGTATTTATTGGTCCAGTGAATTGCATCAATTATGTTAAAAACAAAAAGCATTATTGAGGGCCCCATTCAGACATTCTCTACAAGATGTGTAGTTTTCTGCAGACATCTATTGTCATTAGGTTATCATCAATCCAATACAAATCAAAGAACATCCTGTCCACCGTGACTCTGGCATCAGAAGATGACCTCCGTCCTGTCAGACAAATGACAGGAGGAAGCACAGGGGTGCTTTCATAAAGCCGCAGCACTTGTAACAGGTGGCAAATTGCATTATGTTTCCATCTGAGCGGCAGAGATCAGGAACACAGATCTACGCTCATATTTAAAAAAGAGAGGTTTCTAATCATCAGGATTGTCATGTGACATCATTTAGCTACAGAATGTAGCCTGTGTGAGCTGGGGTTGTGCATCAAAGCAAGGGTAACAAGGTTTCAGAGATGGGTTTCAGTCAGCCGGCCCCAGTCGCGGGCCTGCTTAACAAGGTTATGTGTTTAGAACCCAGGAGCTCCCAAGTCCTAAAGGTTGATGTGGACAGTTAATCATAAAGCTTGTCCATTGAAAACACAACACCCATTCATCCTTAAACCCATTGTAGGTTTAGGATGTTTCCTAACATGTTAAAGCACTTGAAAAACCTCCCAATTAAAGAATTGATATAAAAAAAAGTTTTTCTTATGCTTTATGGCAGTGATCATGGATAGCTGTTCCGAAACTGCTAAACTGTTAGCCAACATGCGATTCATGAATGCATTTTCAGTTCCACACCTTAAAATACAATGTCGACCCTAGAATGTCATCTTAGATACTGTCACATCTTACCATCTTTGTAAAGTTGCTCTCCCTGAAGCCATACACCAGTGTTATATTATGCGTCAGGGGACGATATAAAGTGTGTGATGACTTTCTTTGGCTGCAGGGGACAGATGCTTATGAACACAGATGTACAGGTGCAAAATAATTCTGAAATTCAGTGGCACTCCCTTTTATCAGAGCTGCAATCGCTGTATATAGGCTATCTGGCTACCTGTACAATTTCTTTAAGCAACAGAGTGCACAAGCAGGTTTTTTAACCGAGATAAAAGACCTGAAAGACTGCGCTGAAGAATGGTGAGGATTTGATATATTATTTCAGTTGTGGAGCATGTTCAGGTGACCTATTTTTTTGCAAACAATAAAATGTGAACTTCCAGACGCAAAGCAGCAACAGGGAACAGCAACTTTCTGAGCCTGCCCTAACCCCTGACCAACTACATACTCTTGCCAGGTCATAAAGTATTTCTTTCTAATTATGCAGCTCAGAGGTCATCTTTTGTGAATCCCGTTGGTCTGCTGTATGAAAGCCAAGACCTCCTTGTCTGGCAGGACTGCTTTTATATTATAGTGGTTTTGGGTGCTGGAAAGTAAAAACAATGTTTTATATTTCAAAACCAATTTAGGTGATGGTTGATGATTAAAGTAGGGCAGTGACTTAGAAACAAACTTAAGTTCTACTAAGAAGCGTATGGTTCTATTGTATGTGTTGTTAAACTAAACATTGGTAAAACAAATGAACATTTAGGCACAATAGAGCTGTCAAATCATCATCAGCTTTGATGATGGTATCTATAGGCTATTACATATCTTAGCTTCCACCATAAGAAAGATGTTGCTGCTCTCCTTTGGGGGTCCAACTCCACATGTTGTAAATGCATGGACTACGTGTTGCGGTGGAGCGAGAGCCTGTGGCCATCAGCAGTAGATTTCCCCATCACCACAATTTCTGCTTGATGTGTGTTTTTGTCACAAAGTGAAAGAATCACAACCTGCCCTGCGAGACTGTTAACCCTGCAGCCCATGTCCCTGTTAAATCAGATTCCTAATCTCAGTGGGACTACCCTAAAGACAGAGGGTTAAATAAATAAAGTAAAACATACATTTTGAGATTCTTTGATCCTGTTCCTGCTGTATGCCCTGTAATTTCTCCATTGAGGGACTAATAAAGTTTTATCTTATCTTATCTTGTCTTTGTCTGGGTAGCTCTTGTGTGTCACTTATGAGGCCATCATTGGAAGCGTATTTTTCTGTTCATTCAGTTGTGCGTCAAAGTGACATCTGACATCCCTTTGACAAAATTATGTCGCTCACTTCTATCTGTCAATTTCAAAAACACTGATTTGCCAAGAGGGAGTACTACATTTATAGGTCAGGGAAGATGACATACTGGCTTTGCAACTCTGTCTCTTAGGAACTATGTTCTTATTACAACTCATTTGCAATAGTGATTTATGTTTATTGAGAACTTTTGTCCCAGTGTAGGAGGTAGTGAGATATTCTATGTTATTGCATAGTAAGAATTGGTTTAGTGCTTGACTCCCAACAATGTAGACAGGCATTTGTTTCTGTCCATGCTGTAATTTAGTGTGTTTTAAACATTTGATATAGTTTTTTTATGTTTGTCAATGATCTTTCTCTTGTTTTATTAGTTTTATTATTATTGTTCCTTTTTTATTTTCTAAACATAATATATATATATATATATATATATATCACCATTTAGTTGCCAGGAGTGGATATTGTAGGAAAAACAAATGAGAAAAACATGCCAGTGGAAATTCAACAGATACTTACGAATATTGTGTTCATAAAAATGTAATTGTTATCCCTAAAGCATACAAAGCTACTACAAAATGGTTTTATATCATTGTAATTCTTGGGCAAAACCGCTGGATATTATTTCTGAGTGACCCAAGTTGTACATCATTGTTGATGCACAAATTATATGTTTACTGCTCTCGTTTTAAACTGGATTTTTAGTTTGTCATTGATTTGACTTACTCAATAAAATAAAACAATGTGTATTATTGAGAGAAAACTGCTTGGTTCTGCTGTCAGCTTGTTAAAACAAACAAACCACTGTTTGATCCTGCTGTGTTGTTATTCTTGCAGAAGAAAGTGAATTTCCTGTGGTCGTATGTGAATGACCTCACAGACCAGAACCAGGTGCTGGTTCAGACCATTGAGGATTTACAGAAGGAAGCTGACAACAAAGTTTCCAGTTGGGGAATGAAGCTACACACCTCTGATCGTATTTTGAACGTAAGGTTTTATAGATGTTTTTATAGCACCTAGCAGCCTAGTGAAGTAGTTGGCCCACATACAGTATCATTGTTTTCTTTGATGTTTCTGTATTTTAAACACATTTACAGTAAACGCTATGGTATTTATTTCCTTAAGAGATCTCTGGTATCTAGGAAAATCATCTGCAGAAAATACACACCCTATGCCAGTCTCAATACATAAAGAGTAAAAGTAAAGTATACTCATAATGGCAACAAATGTTATTTTACATGCAGATAACATTATCTTGAAAGACTTTTTCATAAAGCACATGTTTGGACATTTGGATTGTAATATATACACTGTATATTTTGGAGCATGGTAGCTACAATGTGAAGATACCCACGACTCCCCTTGTGTGTATGAAAGAAGAGCGTGAAATACTCGTAAACTCAAAGAAAAAGTAAAAGAAATATTGTGTTCAGCTGTCATGGGGAAACCCAGCAAAGATATACAACATGAACGTTTTGGGTGTAAACTTATAACCGTTGGATACATACAGATAAATGCTTACTTTCATATTACCTTTCTGTTTAACCAAGGGCATTTATTTTGTTGTCTGTAATAAGTGGATCAGCATATGTCAATAGAATGAAATGCCTACTCATAGCATTTGTATACAAATATCAAGCACACATAAACACGACAGTGGGAAGAAATTATTCAAAAGGGAGAAAACAAGAGAGACAGAGAAAGACAGAGACTAACAACTCGTGGCTTTCTTTTCTATTATGCAGCACCATTGTCTCCAAGATCTTTTGTTTGTATACACTACTCGAGGCCATGCCTCTTAGACTTTACAGAATCCAATCAGTGGAGATCACATTGAATATGGTTAACAGTTAAGTCCATGAAAAGCCCTCATTGTTTAGACAGAATAATATTGGTATATAGAATAATGGCAATATATAAAAGCAATTAAGACGAGCATGGGGCAGTGCAACAGTGTTCTGTTTTTAAGCACACTGAAGAAAGAATTCTTTGTTGAGACCTGGTGTTAAAGATAAGTGAACTCTTTAAGGTAAGCTGCATGTAAACTGAAGAAGGAGTCAAGCAGAGAAAGTTCCTCTGTAATTATTAATAGTTTGTGGTCCCCACCATTTTCTGGAGGAAACTACAAATTATAATTTATTTTTAGTGGACTAGAGGTGGAAAGCAGAGTGCAAAAATACTCTTTCAAAGTGTTTTTTCTTTTCTTTTTTTCCCTCAAGATTGCATCAACACTATAAAGACATTGTCATCAGTTGGTGTTGTGACCTTAAGGTATTGTTCCATTTCAGTTATGGCCATGCCAAAAAAGTAATTATGGCTTATTGTACATCAAAGTACTTATCTGCTATTATGGAGAAGGTCCGAGGCCTAGCTTTGTATGCTCTCTACACTGGTCACAAAGGTCAATGTAATACAATGCTTTGTATTTCTTAACATTCAAAGCTGTCAATTTTTTTTAACTTTCATTAATTTAAAACAAAATTTTTGTCAATGGCATTGCTTCAGCAACAAAAAACACCAGCATCTGAAGATCATGCCTTCACTAAGTCGGCGGTACAATTTTTAGGTTTTTGCGAGCTATGGCACAATACATGCCTACTGAGTGGTGAGAAGATTAGTTAGATGTGTTATTATGACACATCTAACTATTATGAGATGTTTTATTATGAGTAATGGAATTTTAGCTACTTTACTCATTTCTTTGGCTGGGTGTACTATTACAGCCAATGGGCAAAAGGCAAAGAAAAACGGATCAAATGACATTGTCTTTGTTGCCAAGAGTCCTTAACTTCAGTCAGCTGCACACTTTTTTTATTATTTGTGACAACGACAGCTTCTTCTTTGGCAGCTTAAGAAACACAGCGAGCGGGAACGGTTTGCTATTGACCCATTTGAGCCTTTGAACCTCCATTTTCACCCGTCTTAAACGATGCTCTCACTGTCTGTTTATGTTACTTTATATGTTTTCGAGGTCTAGATTGGTAAACAAATGCAAACAAATGGACTGCCTCACTCAACAGTCTATTACGATAGCCAGGGGACAACAGTGTGTTTCTGTTCTGATGTCCGTAATGTAAAATCCAATCAAATGAAGAGCATTTAGAGCTACTTATGGACCGTTCCACCATGTAAACGATGCAATGAGCTCTGTAATAGGAGCTTGACTAACGTCTGATTGAATCGTAGTGTAAGGTCTTGTTGATGCACAATAGGGTTGAACTGTAATGGACACTAAACAGAGTTTGTTTTGTGGTCATAATATCATGAAATCCATGCTTGTATTGTCTCTTCTAGACTGTTCCAATTAGCCTGTTGTCTATTTATCATCCATAGGCAGACGGATATAGCATCATCTTGTTTCCCACATACAATACAAAACTAAATTAAACAGTACTTGTAGAATAATACTGAAGACCGGTTTTAACGTGAAGTACCCCTTAGTTGGTTACAGGATAATACCTTCAGTATGTGGAAGTTCAGTTCAATATGGAAGTCCTGACAGCTATAGGGACTCATTTAAAATAACTGATCTACTGTTATATATTAGGCTATATATACGTTTGATTATATGGCTATAGCCAATGTGACACTATTCTCCAGAGAATCTGGATTAGTGTTAGGATGTAGACTTGCAGTCCTTCTGGTGCTCTTGCCAGTATCGGTTTCTATAGTTAGCTAGCTTTCCAGCTAGTGAAAACATTTACGGAAAGTGCTGAACTTTCTTTGTGTCCTTTGGTTATACTAAAAAGCATTATTATGAGTGCCGACGAGTTTTTGGGAAACTTCTAGGAAACTTCCTCTCCTAGGTCATTTCCTTCAATCTTCTGGCTTACACTCTTATTGGAGAGTCATTGTGGCAGTTCAAGGATTAGTAATCATATAATGCAATAAAACTGGTACTTTATTGATCTCTGTAGAAATATTTTTTTCCACTTGCAATATTCCAGGCAAGTCAAAGGCGCAAGGGCAGCTACAGAACAACTTCTTGAGTTGGCAGGGATTCAGTATCTCGCTTTAAGACACTTTTGTTGGCCAGATGGTTGCCAGTTTAGGGTTTCAATGAAAGTTGGGGGATGAATAAAGCACTCGCCTTTAATCTGATATGTATAATTAGGAAAACATAAATCACCATGCTCAATCTTAATATGTCACTTCATGTCATCATACGCTCCACCATCAGCAGGCTGCACATGGTAAGAAGGTTGATTGGTCTGTAGTGGACGTCTTTTTCTCTAGAAATAAAGTTTGTCCAAGAGTTTTGACATTTTGTCTATCAGATCAACAGATTACATCAACATTTCTTTCACCATTAAACATTGTAAACATCTTGTAAACATTAAGAAGGCAGAGGAGAGAGCAGACATGAAAATATTTCATGGATTTTATATAATTGTATGTATTTTTCTTATTGTTGTTGAGTCACTTGGCTAATAATATAGTTTCTCTCAATTACCTATTTAGGACATGAGTCAACCGAGGACAACCCTGGAGCAAAGTGTGTGTGCTCTGTGCTCTGAGACGAGAGGTCTGAGGTCAGACTTGAACTCTGTTGTACAGTTCATCCAGCATAGTGGACCCATTCACAACCTTGATTGAGTCTTATTCTTTCCTCTCTGTTATCTCTTGGTTCTTCATGTCTGTATATCGTTGTGTTTTTTGCGCCCATAGTGGATAGTGTCTGTATGTATAAGCATTTCTTTTGTGTGTTTGTGTGTTGGGTAGATTTTTTTAATTCCCAGAGTTTAGCCGCTGGCCTGCAGGGCAGTATGGGGGACTGTGAAGGCCTGAAGGGGATCAGTGTAGATCAGAACAGATTTGGGATCACTGGCTCTCTCTTTGATCCACTCATCCTGTCATCTCACCATTCCCACACAATTCTCAAACTGTTACCATACTAGGCGTATAGTCAAAACACCCACATGTTAGTAAACACATTTATGAGACTCTTTGTCTGTGTGGTATTCTGGTGTGCTGTGGCTTAAATTGGAAGTATCCCATTTGCTATGCTTGTTACCTTTCCTTGTTTATAAAAGACAGGGTTAAAAAAGAAGACCTCATTTTCTTTTGTCTTATTTGTATCTGAGAAGAAACCAATAGGTTACAACAAGTGTCGACTACAAATCTGCTAACTGAATGCCGGGAATGTCTCCGATTTCTTGTGTGATTCAAAAAGTGACTATTTATGACATTCCCCATAAACGACAGAACAGGGGCTATTAAAATCTTAATGCCCAAAAACCAAATGAGAAAATTGGCCTTATGACTTAATCCGTGCTAATGAGAACATAATTTTCCCTGTCATGTGGAGCATTGACATAGGAGCATTCTTACGACCCATTTTGCTTGTGACTGTAGTTCAACAAAACAGTACATAAAAGATGAAGGCTGTGAGTTATGGCATAGCTGTTGGAATAAAACGTCTTGATAACCAAAAGAGGAACTTCTTTTCACAATGACCACGACATTTTGAATTCATACAGTTGGTTGGCTTCTCAACCACACATACAGATGCATTAAGATGAGAATACTCAATATTCAGTGAATTCTAATAGCATTATTGATATATTATTTCTGCTATAACTGATTAACTGATTGCTCCAAACCTGGCTGAGCCTGCAGTGACTGATCAAGTCAATGAAAGAAGGTGGAAACTCAATTCAGGTCTGCATTAAAAACAGTCTCTGAACTGTGTGACCTTTATCCCCCCCCAACACACACACACACACACACACACACATATATATTTGCTTGTGCAGCAGCTGCTTGGAGGGAGAGCAGGAGTGAGAGTGCGAAAGAGAGAGCAGGGGAGGTCAGGGGGTTGCGACGGTTGACTATGCTAATGCTGTTGTTAATGACTTTGCTGTGAGTGATAATTGATCGTCTTCATTACCATATTAACTTCACTGCCCCCACCCTTCCCCCGACCCCCTCAAACCCCCTAGTCTCTCTAAGCAGTAATGGCTGCCCCTGTTTGATCCTTCAAATAATGAACTAATTAGCTTAATTAAAATCAATAGAGGTGCCAATACCAGGTTAGACATTTCAGGGATGCTGTCTCTATCAGCAGGGAAGGGAATTTTCAGAAAGAAAGGGTGAGAGAGGATGGATGGCAGGAGGTTAGAGGAACAATGCATAAACAACAGGGAGGGTGGAAAAAGGTGAAGAGCGAGAGGAAGAAAAGCAAGAGAGAGATACTCACAGACGGGGACAGACAGGAAGAGGAAGCAGTTTTTGAAAAGAAAGATTGACGTGCAGAAATAGGATGATATGGGTGCGTACAAACATTCAAAGAGGAAGTAAGTGGGATGACAAGATTTGCATGTTTAATTATGGTACAATCTAAGTGGTAAAATGTAAAAATGAACGGACAAGGGTGAAGACAAGAAAGCACGAGAGAAAGAGACAGAACATTTCAGAGGAAAGGCTGGAGCCAAAGAGAGGGGATACTAAACGAGAGAGAGAGAGAGGACGAAAGAGGTTCCTAATGCTGATTTATGAGTGCTTGACGGTCGTTAGCTGGAATAAATGGTTTGTAGGAGTGGCTGCAGCATTACTCCCTGTACAGGATACTAAGTGCATTGTAAGGTCAGCCATAAGGCCAAACTTACATATGTAGTGCTCTGCCCTTGTAAACCTTTGTTAATATATCAGCCACAGGATGGAACTGTAACTAGTCCATCTGATACACCAGGGTGACTGTGGCTCCCTAACCTGTATGCTAATTATTTTATTTCATTTTTTTTTAAAGAACGACACGAAAGTTTAGCTGACAGAACTTTCATAGCTGGACAACACAATAATGAAAAGCACCTACTGTGTTTGGTATGAATGTGACTTGCTACAATGTAGTGCTGAAACGATTAGTCAGTTCACTGATAAGTGGATTCAGCATTTTTAATTAAACAATTTCTAATTCAAATCACTTATCAAATAAAAATGCGCTGGTTCCACCTCTTCAAATGTGAGGATTTGCTGCTTTCAATGTAAAATTAATATCAAACATGGACTTTTGGCCAGCTAAAACAAGCTATTTGAAGATTAGTCGAATAATTAATTGATGAATCGATGAATTGCAAAAATAGGAACAGATCAATCAATAATAAAGCTAATAAAGTTAAAGTTGTTTGCAGCCCTGCTACGGTCCATACTGATGCTTTAGCATTTTGTGCAATATCTTCTGGACTGACACTAGCTGTGGAGCAACATTAAAGCACTGTAGTACACCATTTGCTTTTTCTTCCAGTGGACAGAGGTCAGGTTCATAAAAAGAGTTTATTGTTCAAATGTTTTGCATAATCTATAAACGAGGCAGTCATCTGCCATTGTGAATTTGCTATCACCTCCCTAGGTTATAAGTAAGGTTTATATACATTCTCCCAATCATTCTGCAATGAATCGGTGTGGTAGGGAAATATTATCGTTTAAAGCAGCTGCCAGTAGAATTTAAAACATGATCACTTTGTGACCACTTGAGTCATTTTACAGTCAAGTCTTGCGTCACTGTTGTAAATATGACTACCGCTCTGCAGATTGCACAGATAGGACAGATATATTTTCACAAGATGTCATAAGAAACGGTCAGAATGTATAGAATATTTACTGTGTATTTATATATAGGTTCATCAAGTGTATTCTGATGCCATGCATCTATGCAGTATCTTTTCAGTATGGCATACAAAAAAGCCCTGAATGTAAGGCAGCAGATGCGTGTGTTTCTCCTGTAGGCTATCATCAGAGTTGCATCACTTTACACTTACATCAAGCTCACGCTGGACAAAATGAAAGTCCACATTTTTAGTACACACTCGCTCTAAACATGCAAGCTTTGACATCGTAGAAGAAGATGCTGGCGTGTTCCTTCCTCGCCAAGTTGCATTATCCGATTTAATTTTTTCATTCCTCGCTTTCTGTTGTGATCTGGTGACTCACACACACACGTTCCTGCTTTTGTTTTTTCTCCTTCATTGCTTTCAGTTGACCTAGCTCCAGACAAAAGGAATGGAGGGGAGTGGAAAAATTGAATGATTGCGTAAATGGAGGGCTATTTTCAGATGGAAAAGAAACAAAAAAAGCAAAAGAGAGGTGGGGAAGAAAAAAAAGAGCAGGGACAAGGAGGAGTGGGTGAGGGGCAAGTGGATGAGACAGGAGGAGACAAGAGAATGTGAAAGAGGTTGGAGGCTGGAAACAAAAGAATCAAAACGGAGGGGGAAAGAAAGAGAACAGTGACAGTAGAGGAGAGAAAGTAAACAATTCCGTGAATGACTGTTGCCATGATAAGTTATCTGTAGAAGTACTGCTACCATTTTGACTTTTAATATTATCAGTCCTACTCTGACTACAAGTAGTTCTACTGCTATCACTGCTGCTGCCTCAGATGTCTTAACAGTGAGCAGAGCCATAGACAGGTTTTGTTTGACTGTTTTCCACATCCTTGCTTCCCCTACTGGAGACTGAGATGTGATCACTTTGGAAGTAACCGTGCTGTTATAGACAGAGCACCCTCTATAAGAATATATTGCATATGCCTGTTCTGTTTGTCTTAAAACAGAGCGAGAAAACGAAGTGATGTGATGCAACATCCATGTAATGCGCTCTCTGTTTTTCTCACTCTTCGTACTTCTTTTTCTCTCACTCATTCACTCTGATGCTGATTTTGACCATTACTTCAATAGTGTATTTCCTCACTACTCTTTAATGGTATAGTATTGCACATAAACACACACACACACACACACACACAGATATACACATTAGCCCTTCCTCTAACAAACAAGTTTACCGTAGTCATAACCTTCACAGGGCTCGTTATCATAGATTGCAGGCCTTTTCATAAAGCTGAGACCACTGGTGAAGGATTACTAACGGGATGGACACACACACATGCACGCACGTGCACACACACGCACACACACACACACACACACACACACACACACACACAAACACTGTGATCCGTAATGAGACCTTATTCCGGACACCCAGCCCAGCTGCCTGTAAATTACAGCTGCTACTCTGCCATACATACTTAATCAGCTAATGTTGTTTTATTCCTTGTTATTAATTTGCTCCTGTTCTGATTTATCTAAAGCAATCTGCATCACACCAATATTTTGTCTCCTTTACAGTTCAGAGAGGCAGAGAGAGAGAGGGAGTAGGCCATGTGCTTATTCATGTACTTAGGGGATTGCATCTGTAATGAATGGACTGGCTGTTTAGGCATACATAACGCAGCCTACTACTCACCTTAATAATGTAAGCAGGTCGTAACTCCTGCTAACCCAAGGGTATATAAGGCATACACACATATAAATTGACACTCCCAAACACACACAGCCTACCTATATTAGCCACTGACCTCTACGTGCGCCAGGTCTTCTCATTGTCACATTGCAGATGCATCGGAATATGAATGTTTTATAATTGGGGGATAAAATATCGTGTGTCTTTTCTGTGTGTAGACGTAATTGTGTCTGTATGTATGTGGTTTGGTACTTTATTTCTACACCAGCTTCTGTTTTGGATGCTTTTGTGTGTTCTGGTGTGTATATTTTGGTTACACAAATACACATACTTAACACTAGCATATGCATAATTGAAACACACACGCGCACACACACACACACACACACACACACACACACACACATACATACACACAGGTCTATGTGTTGACCTGTGAGTCATTGCTGTCAGCATTGATTTCCTTTTCCCAGAGTGACCTCTGTCACCACAGCGATAGAGTGACCAATATTTCACCAGTACTGCCGGGGCTCGCTCTTTCTCCCAAGCCCCCTTCCTGACTTTCTCTCTCTTTCTCTATACTTGCATCCCCTTCTTTCTCTTTTCAACTCCTTGTCCATCCCCCTTCTCATTTCGCCCTGTGTGATGAAAAAGCCAGGCCACCGTAGCTGTTTACCTGTCTTTTGGGCTAGGTTCATTTGTATTTTTCTTTTATGTTCTCTTTTTGTACAGATACAGCATGAATTGACCTCACAATAACAATGCTGACCCGTATTTCCCACATGCACTCAACGGACCAATGTTCAGTCACTAAAAGAGACAGAGAGAGGCGGGCGGCCAGGGTAATGGCAGGGGTTATTTGAGTCCAAGGAGTTGTCCTGTATCTGAGAATGAACAGAGGGCCGTGTGTTTGTGTCAGCATGTACTACAAATGTCAATGTCCTTCTTTCAGAGCAAGTGACTTCCTGTGCCACTATTGTGTCAAATATACATATTTTTAAATCACTAAAGAGAAAATTGTCAATCCAAGGTAATAAGTATTTAAAGTAATCATATTTCAAATGTAATCTTTGATTCCTTCTTCTATGTTAGATTTTGTCTGCTTTTTGATTCGATTTTCGTGGTTTTTGTGAAGTTGGCCTCATTTTAAAAACAAACAAAGCACAGAGACATTTTTTTCTTTTTGACAATTGTTTTTTCAGTTGTACGTGTTTTTTTATTATTTCTTGTCCTTTTCCCCAATGGCACTATCATCATGTCATCAACATGCAAATGCTAAACAATTAATCAGGGGTGGCACACAATTCACACCTCTATTCATGTGTATTGTACTTCATCACAGTTTACAACACTTGAGAAAATCACATTCTGCCAAATTATTTTCCTTTATTGAGCAGTGTCTAATTAAAAAGTAGAAGTCAAAGTTGTGTTGGGGTGAACATTTCACTCTCTTTGAACATGTCAGAGTTAGTTATATTTTAGAAAAGCAAATACAGTATTGTTTTTTCCCTTTAAAGGCCATATCATGATGCAATGTAACTTAAGCTATTTATAATGTACTCTATACTTTGTCATTAACATTCACTTCAAGGTGCACGAAACACAATCTCCTCGTGCCCCACCAGACTAAATAATCTGGATGGCATTTTTTCATCTCTCCCAGGTGTCTGAGGTTGATCTGAGGACTTTGTTGCTGGATGAGCTTGTTGGACCTGCTGCTCACGTCCCACACAGGTATGTACAGCCAGACATGTATGGCTGACTTCTAATGCTTATTAGTTACTTAGCTTCCCTACTCATCAAATGGGCTTTTTTATCTCGGGAAAAGTTTACTCTTGACTCAAATAACTAACAACTACTTTATAATAACTTCATGAATCAACCATACACGCTCACACACACAGGTCCCCCAGTGTAGAGAAAGGTAACAAAGTTGGCCTCAGGGACTCTGTCTCTCCATAGGGAGGTTGAGCTCCTAAGGGAGTTGTTGCAACACCACTGTCCCCATGGCAATATGCAAATCCCCATATGATATGTCCCACCATGCAGTGCTCCAAGGCCCCTAAAGACTTTTTCTGTTTCTACTTTAGACCTTTTTGGAAATACAGATTTGTATCTAAAGTTCCACACATTTTGACAAAACTAATGAAAGAAGCATTTTCTGAATCAAAATCTTCATGCTTATACATATACTTATTTCACCTAGTTAGACACCTGGACTCACCAGACCGGGGAGAGATTTGATATGAAAATGACTTGAGTTCCAGTAACCTCAATCCCTTACTGAAGCCAGTTAATGTTCATTATGTTTAGCTATGGCTGTATAGTAAGTGCCTTTAGCACACTTTAGCAGAAGTGGGATAAGTGGGATAAAAAGAGACACACTGCTTTTTTGTTTATGAAAACTATTTAAAACACTGAAATCAAATTGATCTAATGTAACACCCATGCAGCACAGCTAATAGATATCCTGGAAGTTGACATTGTAATGTTTAGTGTGATTACACAAAAAAAAATCAACAGATTTCCAAACACAGGAATAATATCACAGTCAATTTTAGCTTTTTTCAGAAGCTGTCATATGAAAAGTAAGAACACATCCAAATATGGTTGGAAGTAACCAGTCAGTAGTTTGACAGCCTGCAGTGCAGCCAATTAAATCACCCAGCCAAGCAGGAATCGGTAGTCTGGCACAATGTGGCACAGTTGAGTTTGTGGCTGTACAGGGTTTCATTGCCATTCCTGCGAAAGGCACTGAAGGGCGTGATGGATCCTCAGTCAGCGTACTTGCTGTCAGAGACGCGGGGATTTGCATCACACCTTGAGCGTTTTAAATGGCTGCACATATAATAATAAAAAAAAAATGAAATAAATGAAATGAGTAAATCAGGTCTCATGAAATGAAATGACAGGCAGGTTGAAACAGCGGGTGAGTGTGTGTGTTTCTTGCCACCAGCGTCAACATTAAACACATCAGATTGAAGCCACCCTCCAGGGTAGCATCACTCAGCCAGGTGTGTGTGTGTATGTGTGTAAATGTGTGCGTGTGCATGGTGAAACCTAAGTCTTTTATCTACTTTTCCATTTCCTCTGGTTTTTTGTTTATCTACATATTTATTTATATATTTCTGCTGAAATGGTGCACAGAACACACACACTGATCTATCGATGTATTGATGTGTGAGTGGGTGTCAGTTTTTTATTTTCTATCTCCCTCCAATTTTTTAATTATTTTTCCCTTAGCATAATCTCCTGCAGAGTTTTTTACACTTGAGTTAACTTGAGTGCTGTTTTCCTTTGCCAAAAGCAGTCAAAAGTTAGTTAGGTAAGAAAGAAGCTTTGACAGAATATCCTGATTCTCATTTGGGAAAGGTTGGAACTTAACTTATTTCACACTCTGGCGGTATCCCTCAGTGTAACTTCTAATTCAAAACTCCAAACTTTTCTTTGTTAACAAAAGTGATAAGATATTTAGGCTTAGGAGACTGGAGGTTCATTATTGTTACATTATTATTTTCCTCATGGCTTTGCTTGTTTTTCTATTGTCCAGCTGTTTTCCTGACAGTCTCCCGAGTCTTCCCTTACCAATTTCTTCTTTGCAAGGACAATAGTAGATGCACATTACTTTCTATCTCTGTCTCTATCCCTCAACTCTCTCTTTTCTTTTTCTCCCTCACTCTCTCTCTCTCTCTCTCTCTCTCTCTCTCTCTCTCTCTCCCACTTCTCTCTCAGGACAGAAGGAGGAGGATATGTCTCTTTTTCTCCATATTGACTTTCCCAGGTCAGGCTCCTCTTCTCCTATTAGGCCAAGCTAACTGATCAATACACGGGCCTGGTGGGCTGCTGTGTGGACATGCAGACAGGCATACACAGCGGGCCGTGCCCCGGCCAAGTGCCATGCTCATTACTACGCACACACACACACACACACACACACACACACACACACACACACACAAGTAGAGTGCACATATCTACCCAAACGCACACTCTCACACTATATATATATATATATATATATATATATATATATATATATAATTCATAATGATACAATCATTTCTAACCTTCCTACAATCTGTAATGAAAAGTCCCAAATCTTAACACAAATGACTAAATGACTAAATCAATCAATCAATTATGTATGAATCTATAAATCCACACACAGTTGGTTGCTTCCCTGTCAAATACTGAGATGTAACAAACTCCTCCTTTCCTCTCAAATCTTCTCCTCTCTTCTCCTCCCCTGCTGTTTTCCCAGCTGGTGAGTTGTGACATCTGCAGTGCTGCGACATGGATAAGCAGCTGCCAGAGATGGAGGGAGGGAGGGAGGGAAGAGGGGAAGGATGGAGAGCCATAGAAGACAATGCAGAAGAGAAGTGAAGAGGGAGGGGGTGCCTAAGGGAGGGGTGAGGGGCGCTGACAACCAGCAACAGTTAAGTGTACAGCAGGGGGAGACAAGATTGTGTGTGTGTGCGCGCTTGCATATGCACAAATGTGTATATGTGCATGTCTGTGCGTGAGGGTTTGTATCTGTGTGTGTGTGTGTGCATGGCAGCGTGCCAGGCGGTGCCATCTGGCTGCTTGACAGAGCTCTTCTCATTAACAGGGAGGTTAATTGCTGTGGCAGCACCCAGGCTGTGTCAAACATCACCCTAGGGACATGGAGGCAACAGACGATCTACATGTTTGTGTATGCACATGCACAAATGTGTGCGCGCGCCTGTGTGTTTGAGCGTAAAATGTGGCAGTGGAAACCCTAAAACTCTTTTCTTAACATTAAATGGTTAACAAAAACCTGCAGTATATTAGCCCTGGCATGTGAAGAGGGCAGGGTAGGGGACCTGTATCCTGTGTGTGTGTGTGTGTGTGTGTGTGTGTGTGCTTGTGCATGTATGCCAGGCTATATGCATGTTTATATTATTTGTATGAATTATGTCTTGTTGCTGTAATGATGTAGAAAGAATTGGGTTTACAGAGCCAATGTCTATAGCCCTGAGGGCAAACACACATACACACACGCACACGCACGCACACACACACACACACACACACACACACACACAGGCACGGGCACACAGGGTAGGGGGTAGGGGTGGCAATTTGCATGTTATTACTGCATATTCATGACTAATTTTGTTAGCCTTGCTTAATAGGCCTGAGTGACAGCTTGAGATATTGAGAGCCTGCTTTAATATCACGCACTCACGGTAATACACACACACACACACACACACACACACTTCAGTCACATTCACTCGCCCTGCTCTTTCTGTCCACACACTAATCATAACAACACTTATGGCTCTAAATAGGAATTCCCTGTTCATCTATTGGTTTGACATTGTGTCATTTGTTTAGCACAACTACTGTATCGTATATAACAATATAGTAAATGATATGGCCTCATTTATTACATGCATTATCATGTCACCTAATATGCACACACACACACACCTTAAATGACATGAATACATTTGCATTTTGACTTGTTGCAGGTGAGAATGTGTTGCATGTTTATGTATTTATTTTCCCAATAGAAGCAAAATAGTATAAAATACAGCCTCTATCTGGTGTATCAAATTTGGTACCATTAATACAAACTACACTTATTTTACTCTTCCATTTTGTAATCTTTGTTGACTACATATTAGCTTGGTGTGTGTGCATTTTTGCGTTTTTTAAAAGAATACTTGGCCAAGAGAAAACGATGTTCACTATGTCAGCTAGTGAGTGTTTTCTGCAGTACAAATATGCATGCACACACACATGTACACACAGCACTCTAAAACCACCACCCCACTGTGCAGGTGAAAATAGGGATGAAATTGGCTGCAGTTACTTTGCATTCAAAACCCTCTTTCAATTTTCAACTTGTTCCCATTTCAGACCATTCGTCTCCAAAGAATCTCTCCTAAATTTGGGTTGATTTAAGTATTTTTCCACCAGACTGACAGGGAAATAAGTTTTGAAAATGCTAATAAATAGACTAAGCTTTTCCTTCCATCTAAAAGGCCTTAATAATAAGAAAAATCATGTTATAATGCAACTATAGAAGTTTTTTTCCTTTGTAAAAGTTGGGGATTGAAATTTGTGCATATCTTTAGGGAAAGATTGTCTTTTATATTGACATTTATATACATCTAAAGGCATCTGTGCATGCTTAGGAGTACACACAGCTTTTGTACATTTTTTTAAAACAGATTTTCTTAGTGAAATGCTCAGCAAAGTGATCATGCATAACAAAAGAACACTGTAGTTAGAGTGGAATATAAAAAATCAAGTGAATTGATAGCACGGCAGCACACACACTTTGCCATTCTCTTCTATAGACAGAAACAGACTATAATCTAAAGTCAGTTTTTTCACACTCTCCTCTGTGGCTTTTACTCCATTTGACTGAAAAGTTGTTTTTTTTCCTGAAGTGAAAGATTTAACTCTCAGCGCTCTCTATCCACTCACATGTCACTTTTGTCAAATCTTGCCTTTCCTTCGCTGCTTGGTGTGAACGCGTAGACACGCTTGATCAAATGTGAGTTTAACATTTTTAATCTGCGCAAAGTTTCATCAGAATAACTCATCTCACGAGGCTGGTAAATATGAAATTTTGTGTAAGTGTGTGTGTGTGTGTGTGTGTGTCTGTGTGTGTGTACGTGCCTGTGTGTTTGTGAAGACTACTGCACAGTACCGTGTGATCTGTTTTTTTCTCTCCTTCCATCTTGGGTGTGTGACAGCTGTCACTGGTGACTCAGAAAGGTGTCTGGGCAGAGTTAACGTATTTTCACCGCTGGGAAACACGCATACACACACACAGCCACACACACACACACACACACACACACACAGACACATATCAGCTCCAGTTGCTGTCACCAGGCACAAATTTCACCAGGCTCAGCATCTCTTTGCAGCTTTTGAAATAGATTATTTTATGAATCACATATTGCATTATACATGCTGCATGCAGTTCTCATAGATGATTGCTTATTTCTTTCTTTATTATTTTATGTTAGAAAACAATACATTAATTAATTAGACATCTTAATTAACCATCAAGGTTCATTGAGAGTAGTGTTAGTTTTGGGAGAGGTTTCTGATCAGTGTGAACCAGTTTGAAGACTGGTCTTCTACACCGCCATATGCTTTGCTTAGATCTTTCATGTTATTTGTTCATAAACAACAACCTCTTTATTTCAGATCACATTGGTAACATTAAAAAAAACTCATACTGGAAATTGTACCAGTGAATATTTCCTCACTTGAGCATGTAACATTTTTGTGTTTTACTTTCACCTGTTTGTTTAGTTTTTCTTGTAATCCTTTGCCATCTATCATCCTCTGCCACCTTTTCCCCCTCTATCTTTCTGTTATAGTAGTGGTTCGCTGGTCCAGATTGCATCTGAGTTAGAAGACCTGAAAATCCAGTTGCAAACCAAGGACTTTCACATCTCAGATCTGGAGAGGGAACTCAGAGAGAATTTCCAGCAAAAGCAAAAGGTAATCAACTGGACTGGTCCTGATTTAAACTCATCACTAAGGATAAACTACAGGATCAGACCATAAAAATGCCATTAAGACATTCTTAAAACTTTTTGTTAACACATCTGCCTAGTGGTTAAGATAATTACATAAAAAATATTGTGTGTATATTTGGACTGAATCCCTTATTTCAAGGTGCTGTCACAGGTTACAGCTTGCTTCCTAAAATAAGTAAGCCTGCAATGTGAGCAAAGAAATTGAATATTCTCATTTTAGCAGATTTTTTTCACCACAGTCTAACACAATTAAATGACTTGTTGAGGTGATTTTTTGCAGCGTTCTTGTTATTGTTTAGAAGCCTGTCTGAGAGGAGATGTCTTTTTTTTCATTTTACGATATTGGTTTGGCAGCTGTGCTAGAATCGCTCCATGTGCAGCCAGGTTTAACAGGAAGCCGAGGCGTGTGTGATGAATTACCAGCATATCTCAGAGCCCTGGGTAACAAACATGGTGTTGCCGGCCGGGATTAAAAGGGAGAGTTTTTTACGGCCTTCCCACACCTCCTTATAGGGTGTCACTAAATTATACCCACTGCTGTTTTACTGTCTTCTGTGGCTTACGGTTAAGACATGTAAACACACACAGACTTGCAGAAATGCACACACACACACACACACACACACACACGTACTTGTGGTAAACCCGGGCTTGTTGGTTGTTTATGTGTGTGTTGGCTGGTTACCGCTTGTTTATGCTGCTTGTGAGTTGACTCATTTGCACTGCTGCTAATTAGTGGTTTGTGTGATTACAGAGCCTTAGAGAAACAAGTAGAGTAACTGGAGCTTGTTCTGTTAATCATATTTTCAACAAATGTTGATCTTTTTTTTTTTTCCTGCTTGTGTTTCTGTTTAACTGGGTTAGTGTAAGATTTTAAAACGGATAGATCTGCTGGCACAGACTCACACCTACGCACACACACACACACACACACACACAGCCTGGATAAATATGATTGCCACAGAATTTCATCTTTGTTTGTTAGCAATAAGCGAGTTTCTGCATTAACTGAATACGTTACTAGAATCTGAGGTTAAAACAACTGTATATCCTTAACGATGAAAATGTACAACCAAACATTTAATTTGTTTGTATTTGTAATGATTATGTGAATTACTAACTTGTTTGCAGTATCTCCTTTACATAACCCATACCATTATCACACCACTCTTGTATAGTGGTTCATCCTTTGCATTCCTCTGCTTGATCTCCTCTGTACAGCCGAACATAACCATAAATAACAAAAAAAAATTGAATTTAACTTTATACATTAACTTTTTTATTTGAATAGAACAAAATATAACCATTTTATTACATTATACTGTCCATGACAATCTCCTGTAATTACAAAACGCTCTAAAATTACATATTAACTATTAATATAAAAGCGCACAGCATATGATATGCGGCTGATGTTTTGTCAGACAGCTTAATATTATTGCATGACATTTGTGGAGAAGTAATTAACAACATTTCTGGAACATATAGCATGAAGATAATTAGTCACCCTCACTGAAAATAACTTTCTTCCTCTAAAAGAAGAATCTTTAACTTTCAAACTCTCTCATGGCCCAGAGTGCAACGCAGGTGCTGGGAAGTAGTGAGAGGCTGACGCACCTGCAGATCGAGCTCTCTTGTCTGCAGCGGATCCAGAAAGACAACACCAAGGAGATTGCTGAGAAGGACCTCTGCATCACTAAACTGCAAGCCAACGTTCAGCTGCTGCAACAAGAGGAGGCCGACACACACGATCAGGTGGGCAGAGACTCACATGTTCAGGAGTTGCAGTGCGGGAGAATTCTTTAGACCTTTTGCATGTAAATTGCAAGGAAGAATCCTGCATTTAAAATCCTACTTAAGTAAAAGTATTAACAGCAAAATATACAACTAAGATTTCCCCTATGACTGATTTATTATTATATATAACATTACATTTAGGCATTTAGCAAACACTTTTATCCAAAGCGACTTCCATGTCAGGAGCAATTGGGGGTTCAGTGTCTTGCTCAAGAACACATGGACAGGAGGAGCCGGGGATCGAACCACCAACCCTACAATTGATGGAACATTTTGGGGATAATTTTTTGTTGAACTATTGAAATGAAACAATGTGAGAAGCTTGGAGACAACATTTGGAAATCACTGCTTTAATATTGAAAACTGTGTTTTATTTTATAATTATACAACACATTTGTATATATTTTTTATCTAATATCTTGACCTGATAAGTAATTAGTAACTACACCTGTCAAATAAATGTAGTGGAATGAAAATATATATATTTAATATTGCCTGAAATGTATGACTCGAAGTATAAAGCAGCATGCAGTGGAAATACTCCGGTAAAGTGCTGAACTTGAGTGAATGTCCTTAGTTGCTTTCCACCACTTATGAGTTGGGATTCCTATTTGCACACGTGCACTTCCATAAGCACAGTAGATACTGTACATGAAAAATAGGTAATAATGTAAACATAAATGGACTCTGTCAGTCAGTCACTTCAAATAGTCTTTGCTGTCATATAGGATGCCGCCTTGCAATGGGCCTCCTGATGTTTCAGATTAGTTTTTAGATTAAGTGACTGCGACCTCATTGTTTTACAGAGTGCAGAGATGTGACTGCCTGAACATTTCTCCTTTTTTTCCCCTGTCTGACTTTTTAGCTCTCTAAGCTGAGTGTAAGAGCGAGGGAGCTTCAGGAGGAGCTGAAGAGAAAAGAGGAGGAATGGATGCAAAAAGAAGACGAACGGAGACTGAATTATGAAAAAGAGCAGCAAAAAGCAGAGAAGAAGAGAGGGCAGGAGCAACAAAAGAGAGAGGAGGAGCGAGTGAAGAGGGCGGAAGAGGAGAAGAAGAGAGAGGAAGAGTGGAAGAGGGGGATTGAGGAGGAGAGAAAGGCCCATGCTGAAGCCATTAAATTGTGGGCTGAGAAGGCAGCTATTTTGAGTTCTGAGGTGAGTATATTAATGTACTAAGTAGATCTATTGTATCTAACCAGAAGACTCAACAGTGGGTGATAATGTGTAAACTTGACTGCAAATAAGAAAACTGATTCTCTTCATTGTGCTCCTTCATTTTAATTTGCAGGTATTAATTGGTGTTTTTATAATAATAAAAAAAGTGAGGATAAGTACCTCCACATCAGAGGTTCGCAAAACCAAGGGAAGCTAAAGACACTCATCATGAACTCAAGTCAAAGTATCACACACAATAACACACCTTCATCCACAATGAATAAATGGCTGGAGTCATTTGATGAATAAGTTTTATTACGTTTACTTGCAGCAGTACGGACGACAACATATTTACGCGCATGCATATACACGCACTTACAAAGTAAAAAAACAAAACACTTCACCTTAATTCAGACCTCAGACACTCTCTCTTTTCCTCCACTCCCCCCCCCCCCTTACTTCTATCCTGCCATCTCGCCACAACTGCTCCAAATTAATCTGCAAAATATTGATTTGAGGAGCAAGGGGGTGGGGGGTGGGGGGTGGGGGCGCACGATTGCGGCCGCATATTAATACGAACGGGCCGCTCTTCGTCTCTCCTCTATACTTTAAGATCCTCATATCTTCATAATTGATTAATGTTCCTTTGTGAAGTGGGGATGAATAATACATTAGTGGGCCTGCTGCACCCTCAGGCTGATGAGAAAATGTTTAATTTCAGTAAATGTAGCGCTCCCGCTCTCTTTCTCTTTCATTTTCCCTCTCTGGTTATTTGTGAGTGTTGGAGTGTGTTTGTGAGTTTTCACTCGTGAGCTGAAGACGACAGGAGTGTTGTTGATTTGCTTTTTTCGTGTTTACTGTCGGCTTGAAGCGCATGTTAAGCATCACAAACAAAAGGCAGCATCTGCGTTTGCAAACATGGATGAATAAATTGGCGAAATGAGCTCAGTATTGTTCCATTAAATGATATAACTGCAAGAGCTGTCTCACTTTACAAGCTGTTTGCCTTTAAAAAAGTAAGAAAATCGCCCCTTTGGACATTTTTGCACACATTGCATCAGAATGCACTGCGAACATCAGCTTCTACATTATCCAACAGCAATCAGTGAAAACATGCAAATGTGCCATAAACCCACCTGATGGGGACAAGTAGCCTCTTCAACAGCCAGCAAAGGTGCCGGGAGGGTGACATATATCAGTTGCTGTGACTGGCACAGCCTGACTCGACTCAGCTCATCTGGTTAACAATGCTAATTATGCTAAACATAAGCCTAATGATGATGATTAGGGATTTGAAAGCTGTCTGGCACCTGATGGTGAGCATCTGTGCGCGTAGAATAGATAAATGATGAAGTGAACACACACACATACACCCACATGTCTCACTTCATGCCTACTTAGCTTTGCTTAATTTTTATTTGAACTTGTGCCAGTGATGAAGGGGATCTATACACATGCACAGCTTCATACATACACACAGAGCGCTAATTGAATAAATAATACTTATCTGTTAACAAGCATCCTAATTAGTTATGCTAATCAGCCTGGATAACCCAATTAACCTCATAGAGTGAGGCAGGGGGGGCTCCTCTTTGTGTTTATATGTGGGTGTGGATTTATATGCCTGAGAGCATATCAGAGACACTTAAAAGAACACATTTGCCTAATTAGTTTTCAATGACATAGACAAGCATTTATGTTTTTTCATATCCTTATTGTTCTGCTTTTGAATGTGAGGCAATAGGCTTTCCACACCAAGGAAATACGTGGTATTGAATTCACGTAAACAGTGTCTGTGCTTTCCTACAAGCATATGTGAGGATATGCATTTATACGTATTTCCGTCTGCCCTCTGCCAGTCTGTCTCTCAGTTAGATGCACACGGACATATATATTTTTACAACTATTATGGTAGTTAAAACAGTGTATATTTGTTCAGAGAATGTCTGCTCCATTAGTTTATGTCTTTGGAAATACAATTTGGCCTCAAGTTCTCTCCGTTTATTTAAAACCTTCAGTCAGCGTTCCCCTCCTAATAGTGAGCAGTGTTTCCTCTCGTTTAGCTTCTCCACTCATTATCCAGGCCGTGTGGAAGAGACAGTGTTTAGAGAGGAGAGGGAGAGGGACAGGGGGGGACTGAAAGAGGGAGAAAATGAGTAAAAGCGAGAGCAAACCAGAAAGAAAAAGACGGAGGAAATGAATGAGTGACTGAAAGAGAGAGAATGTAGATTTCCTTTGAACCTGACCGCTGCTTCTTGAGCTTCTAATGAATGATGAGGAGAGAGAAGGGAGGGAGACACCCAGACAAGACTGCCTTTGTTGTGCCTATGCAAGAGGGAGACAGAGAGAACACAAGAGATTTATGTCTAACAGGAAGTCTCTCAGATTTGTGGTGTCGCAAACCGCCCACCCCGAGTCAACTGCGTGGTCTGGCTTTTAATTAATAGTCAGTTTAAGTTTCTGTGTGCGCACTTGAGTGTATGTTAGTATGTACGTGTGTGTATCTGTTTGCCTCTGTGGCATGTGCCTGTGAGCCTGCGTTTCGGCGTGCAGTTTATCATGTGGAGTTTGTAGAGGAGAATTAGTTTTGACAGAGTAGCTGTTGTAGCTGTTGCTCCTCTTGTTTGGTCTGTATAGCTGACAGCGGGCGAGCTTCAATTAAAACACAGCATCAGAAATATTTGACATGATGAGTTAGAGTTACATTGTGTGTTGGAGCACAGACGAGAGTCCTTAAACAGTTGCAACTGAGATGGTTTCTCAAAGCATACAACCACCTGTCAGATACATGCTATCTGTCTGTTTATTTCATTCCATGGGATTGTCCTTGGTTTTCTTTTTTAGAACAAGGGCTAACCTGAAAATTAACTTGGTGTTTTAAAAAACGAATAAGGTATTAAATGCTGCACCCAACATTAGCATTAGGTCATGGCACCTTTGCTAATGTGCTAATGGGATTCACTGTGGTGAGCTAAACAGCGGGGTTTAATGTCCAAAGCCTACACTTTTGTAATGGGAAGACCAAACACTGGATGCGACTCTGTGCAGTACAGGTCTTAAATGGGGGTGAGATGCTAATGTTAGCTCTTGTTCACATCAGCTGAGTCATCTACTCTGTGTCCTTGGCTTATTAACTGATTTAGGACTTATTAGATCAGTCTTGCACGAACGTGCACTGGCACACATACACTCCAAATTTGAATATCAAAATGGAATTGCTTGACCAGTGAAAACTAGATTAAATCAAAATGTTTGCATCAAGGTGTAGGTAAAACAGATGACTGTGCATATTTTTAATGCACCGTGCGGCATTTAAAGCCATTTATGACATTATCTAAAGCTCATGTTATGCAAACACATTTTGCAAGTCAAGGCTACTTATGTTGAGAATGCTTGATGCTTCTCTTTTCTCCTTTGCCTTGATTTGACTTCATGAGATCATCAGCATATGTATCCATTTGATGGAGTTTTAGTGAGCTGACATGTGTATACCTCTTCCATAATGACATGCCACAGTAACAAAATTATGCTGTTGCCATGTACTTTTCATCAAAAGCTACATATACACACATACACATCAGATATATGGATAGGACTTAAGTAAGAGCTAAATAAATTAATAAATTAGCATATTTTACAAGGACAACAAGTTGCACAAAAAGAAAATGCACTGTTATTTCAGCCCCCTACTTGTTAAAGTGTCTCTTCATCATCTTCCAACGTCAAGGTTATGTAAACAGTGGCCACTGCTCTGCTCCCAACAAATGCCACAAATAGGGTTTCTTCTATTTAGTCTCCAGGAACTGTCAAGACATTGCACTGGTGCTACCAGGTCAAATCTCCTGACAACCTAACAGCATAGTGTGTGGTGTAAATTTGGCTTAGAAATTTATAAGAATAACATCCTTATTCTTCGTCTGAAAAATAATTTCTATTCTCACTGTAGTGGTTAATGCGAGGACCCACTCCACTTCTGTTTCTTCCTATTTGAATGCGTTGCTCAGTTCTACTCTGAGCTATTTGATCAGCTCAGAACACGATGTTACACTTTCAGATAGTTGTCGGGGTAAACAAGAAAAAGTTGTTTTGCTGTCTGTTAGAGTTTGAAAGTAGAGAGTCAATTTCATTTAGTACTTTTCATGTTCGATGCAAGGTAGTGGAGAGTACTTAGCCAATGTAAAATGTGCCTGTTTGTGTGTGTGCTCATTCACAGCATCGAGTGTTTCTAGCTCTCTTTATGTGTGTGTCTGTGACAGTTTCTTCTCAAGATGTTAATTCCTCTCCTCCCTGTTGTTGTCATGCTTACACCAGCAGTGTCTACACCAGGGAGACGAAGACATATTGGTGTTAATGAAAAGCCCTCCTAAAGTCTCCTCCCTGCATGAATGTTTAAACATGCTTGTCATAACATTCATTCGCTCACACATGACAGCTAGCATCTGCAGCTGCCTTGCTTACCCTCAATATTTTATCATACCATCTCCCCTAACCCCACACTAGCACAATGGCTGTGTGTTAGCAAACTGAATTATAATGACTCAAAACAGGCCGTGTTCAGACTCACTGCCAGCGCAGGCCATACATAATGGATTCAACAACACCACAGGTCTCATAATGGTACAATTAGTCAATCTTAAATATGGAAGAATGAGAGAAAGGCCAAATGAAGGAAGTGTTGTTGTACATAGAGGGAATGAAAAACAGAAAAAAGCGAGATAAACTAAGATGATGAAAAAAAGAAAGAAAGAAAGACAGACAGCAGAAAAAAGAGAAAAGCAAACAAAGGGAGAATGTGTGTGAAGAAAAAAAAAGGAAAAGAACAAAGAAGCAAAGACAGAAAGAGAGATATCCTCATGACCATATACAGAATGCTATTCAGTCCCATAGCAGGTCAGCAGTTGTGACCTTGGTGGTTTTGACAGAAGTGGTTCACCATGGTAACGGCTGGTCTGCAACCCTCAGAACATCTCCCCAACCTTCCTTACTGTCTCTCTGCCAATTTGATTGGACCCACAATTGAAATGTCATGCCTCAGCAACACACATGCACACGCACCAGATCAACACGACTGAAACAGTGCGATGCAAGGACAGGGCGTGTTCTGTAGAATTCAAAATGAGAGAAACCAGAGGCAAAAGTAACACACTAAGAGGGGAGAGGGGTTTTAGTTGAGCTTTATATCACTGTAGCATTTCAGAGAGCAGGAAAAAGTGGGGTTAACATTGTGTGGTGGGCGAGGAGACCTAGGCACACAACATCAAAGCAGAGAGGCTTGTCCTAGCCGCTGAATACAGAATCAAATGAATATTAATGCGGAACCAATTACCTCAGGGAAATGTTGTCTGTAGGTTAGCTTTGCTAACGCATGTGTCTCACCTTTAGCAAAGTGAAAGAAGTCGGGGGGGGGGGAGCCTGGAGGGTGGACAGCACTGATGTATTCGTTTTCCTCCTAACAAGCTTGTCTACCCCTGCTAAAATAGAATTGTCCACGACACAGCAACCCCCCCCTTTGCCCCCTTGTTTTTTTATGAATTATGGATAGAATATATGATACAATTCTTCAACAATGCCTGTGGCTAAGAATGAGTTAATATTAGAGCGAAGCCTGACAACGATGTTTGTTTGCAAAGATTTGATAAGTAGCTACTATATTGGCTAAAGTTTTTTTTTCTTTCTTATAAATCAAGCTTGGTTAAATAATATAACTTTTAAACATAGCATAAGCCAACAACAAAAAAAGGGCTTTTAAAATCCTTTAGGAGCACATTTTCATTTCATCCTCCACCATCTTTCCCTGTATGCAGCAGTTTTGAGGCTCTGTAGTGGTGACATGTATACTATCTTGTTGTGTGAGCAGCTTAGCACAGTTCAGCACTGATCTGTGCAGGTCTCTAGCTGCTGCCGATCTGCATAAGTGACTGTGCCACACTTAAAGCCGCTGGCTCCTTAAAGCCCCTTCTAAATCAGTGTTAAAGCCTTGATAATAGACCTCACTGACCAATTGATTGGCCTTCATATGTTTACAGCTCACTTTAATTGCCTCAAAAATACCATTTATCAGCCATGTGTGTCCACGGATGTATGCATGCGTGTGTGCAAGCATGCCTGTCCATCGACAAAAAGACCTATTGATTTATCAGCATCGGGATTTGTCCCGTTCACCGTACATAAAACCCCTGCGTATGTGCTGTTCAAAATGGGAAATGGCCCATCGATTCCCTTAAGTTGGAGCCCAAATGCTAAAGATTTTTGGATAAGCTTTCTCATTATTTAAGCTGAAATCAATAGGGGAGAGCATGGGTCTAATGAATGAACGGGCCACAGATCAGATGGGGTGTGCTCATCCCTGGCCTGTCCTGGTCGATCTGTGTGGGTGCATGTGAGTGTGTGCATGAGAGAGAGAGCGAGAGAGAGAGGGAGGAAGAAATAGAAAAAGAGAGAGAGAAAGAACCTGAGCATTTGTACATCACAAACCTTTTTCTTTGACACTCACAAAAAATCTCACTGTCTTTATTTTTTTCTATTCATTTGGGAAATGTAATCACCTTGCATCTGAGCTTCAAAGTAGGCTATATAGGACATTTAACATTTTTTTGTTATTATTATCATTATTAGTATTGAAAGGTTTCCAGTCACACTCTCTGTCTCTCTGTAGTTGAAGGTCAGCAGGAAGCAGGTGGAGCAACACAACAGGGAGCTGTCAGAGTTTCACCAGAAGGAGGAAACGCTTCTCTCTGAGGTACGGAAAAAACAAGAAAAGAACATTCACTGCATTCATGTGGGTCACTGCTGTCCTTACATTTATAATCGGTGGTTCCTCTCTCATCCTTAGCTTGAAAATTGACTCCACAAAAAAAAAAAAAAAATGCAAATGCAATGAAAATTCATCATCTGGCCTCATCTGGCCTCATAAGGCCCAGTTTCCCCATGGGGGTCAGTGTACTTTGAGCTTATTTTTTTGCTTATTCCGCATCAAAGAGGGAAATGCATAACAAAATACAACACATATAACAGCAATACCTACTGCAGGCGATCATGGAAACGACACAGGAGTGAAGATTTTCAAAAAGAAATGACTCCTAATACTCAATGCTTATAAATAAAATCTTGATCCAACATAAATCTGCATCGGAATATGATGTACATGAGGGTGGATTTCTGTTTGTCGGTGAAACCAAAAATTCACACACACAGAGAATCTACCCCTTGCAACCCCTTTGGCTGACTTTTTGGTTTTTCCACTTTCCATTCTTTCCACTCTTCTGAAATATCAAAATGATACAGAGTGGTGTATCTCTAGGAAATTGTATTTGGCTGAGCGTGCAGAAACCGCCTTTCAGAGCACATTTACTGCCAAGAGTTTCTCTTCTCGCGGTTTGGCCAACTCATGGAATTAACTACATTAATTAGCTACAGCTGATCTTGCAGATGTCATTTCAGCCAGTGAAACCCACACTCACCAACGGAACATGAGAAGCCTGCAGAAATTTAAAGTTGATAATAAATCGATTATATCGTAGTCAATAAATACAACATACATGTGAAGTGGGCTGTTTAACAATTATTTAGTGGATTTCTGCCATGTGGCTTCAAATAAGAAGAACAAGGAGTCGTTTTGTGCATGTCAACAATATCAACAAAAAAGCAGAATCTCTGTGCAAATATTACTAACAGCCTAATTTTCAAGTAGTAAACTCCCTGTCCCTTCCCCTTACTCCCCTCTAAGGTGTCCCGCCTTTTCAACTCATAAATATGGAAGGCGGAAGATGATGAGATTCACGGACAAGAAAGGAATCAAAATCTATTGTTGCGTGTCCTTTTCCCCGTGTAAAGTTTGGATTAAATGTCACACATTAGCATGTGAACTTTTAAATGAGCTTGTTTGCTCTCCGCGGTGTGGGGCATGTAAATACCCATCTTGAGTATGGAATGGGGATTGCTTAGTGGGGGTTGGGGGTTCACAAGAATTGGGGAGTGTAGGACAAATTTAAGTGTTACACCGGCAATTAGTCCGCAGCAAGGGACCGGAGTACCAAACAGCTCTATTGACTGGTTGCGTCTGGCTGGTGTTCTACACCTGAAGTGGCAGATAGTGGCAGATGGGAAAGCTCCCTGATGGCTATGGCTTCTGGTGATTTGAGGGAAGGAGATGATTGACAGGCACTCCCAAAATGAGATGATTGACACGCACTGTCAAAATGAATCTACTCATGGGCAAATTCAGGTGTGAGTGGAAAGAAATGTGTGTGCGCAAATACAGATAGATATGGGTACACTGTAACCTTGGTGGAGTGTAGCTCTGACATATTGACCATCAAAGATGTCACATTTCAGCTGCATAAAGTTTTACGTACTGTAAACTTCTGTAAGTATTCTTTATATTTTAGAATTTAACTTTAAGAGATTCATCTATAAAAAACAGGCACATAGCAGGGATTATATGTAAAATCTAAATATGTCATAGATCAGTTTTTTTTTTTTCAAGTCAGAAGGAACCTTTTGTTTCTGAGCTCACAATGTGTGATGATGTGCATGTATGCGCGCGTTTTGACACCACCCTATATTTTCACCTTTTTTTTCATTGACCATGATTATCTTTGTTTTAAAATGCGAGGCTGCTTATTTATTGACATAAGTTCCTCCCAGTGAAGGGCTTGTGTCTCTAAAACACATTAAAATCATAATGCAATCTTTGCTAACCCGGGAGCAATGTTATTGTTCTATTATACTCACCGAACAACAGCATCTCAGCCTGTTTATCAATCCAATATCTCATAATGTGCTCTCTGCCTGGCCATTTTGAATATAAAAAGATCTCACACTGTTATTGTACCATATTTCCTATATTTAGTATTAATCTCTTGTTCTGACACGAATCTGACATATCCAATATGGTATTTGATTAGTTGTTGGTTTTCTTTTTGTTGTTTTTTCATAGTCTCCAGGTGATATTGGATACATGTGCAGAGCTGGTATTATGTTGGCTGTTTCATCTGGGTATAAAAATGATTTAATGTGTACTCAGCACGTAGTGTCATTGACTAGCTTTAATTTCACTGCAAGGGTGGGCTTTATTACTCTGCTACTCTCTGAATGTGTGTGTATGTGTGTGAGAGAGAGAGAGAGAAAGAGAGACAGAGAGAAAGAGGGGGAAAGTAGGGGGGAGAGAGAGAGAGAATGGATGTTTCTGTGCATTTTCTGTGTG